>PVKC010011318.1:0-24804 GCA_004027635.1 Crocidura indochinensis
CACTTTGACAAGTAAATCGACATGTACTATCACTAACCCTATTTTCTCAATCCTTATTTTATAATTTCAAATATTTGACATTTATCTACCCTTGACTCCCATAGACTGCCTTTTATGTTACTTCATAATTTTTTCTTAATACACTAGAACATTCTATTAATTTAAAAATAATTCTCTATCCCAGTTCTAACTTTTATAGAATATATCTCCTGCAACAGATATCTATCTTCCTTGTAGAGTTGCTATGAAAATTTTAAATGGGAAATTCCTTGTGAAAGATAATGTTCTTTGTATCATGATTATCGTACCCATCATTACCACCAGCAACGACAGCATTATCTTCATCCAAGTATTAGTATAGAAATAGTGTTAGATGGGGCCCTGGAGATAGCATGGAAGTAAGGCGTTTGCCTTTCATGCAAAAGGTCATTGGTTTGAATCCCGATGCCCCATATGGTCCCCCGTGCCTGCCAGGAGCAATTTCTGAGCATGGAGCCAGGAGTAACCCCTGAGCACTGCTGGGTGTGACCCAAAAACCACACACACACACACACACACACACACACACACACACACACACACACACACAAAGAAATAGTGTTAGCATCTCTCTACCACTTTGACACATTCCACAACATCATCAACTTAGCTTTATTTTTTTGTTGGTTTTGGACCACACCCATTGACATTCCTGGCTTGGAGGATCTTATGGGATACGGGGGGAAGGGGGGAAGAGGACTGTGGTCCATCCAAGGTCAGCCGCATGCAAAGCAAATGGCCTATGGCCAACTTAACTTTTTAATAATAGTTACTAATAAACATAAAATAACTGATGCCACATAGTTAAAAATTTAAATATTTCATCATCATCATCATCATCATCATCATCATCATCATCATCATTATTATTATTATTATTGTACTCTGTCATACATTTATTTATGTATATTTTGCTTTTCAGATAACTTGTGAATCATTGTAGTCTGGAAGCATACCCCTGAATCTCTTTCTAGTCTCTGTAAATTCTTTGTGTCATAAAAATTTTACTGACAAGTTACTTTATTTAGATTCACATTTGGGTTTCTAATGTTTCATAGATGAATGAATGTTTACATACTAGTCCTATATCTATTCCTATGAACTTATCTCAAAAACATTAAAATAAAAAATGTATTTTTTAGGAATTTGTGAATCAAAAAAAGAAACTTATAAAAATTCTTAAACATGACTAGGCTTTTAAAACTGGTTGTCTCTTGGTTTCAGGGGGTCTTATCATAGCAGATTTTAGAGTGTGAATCTTTACTTTTGTACTATATAATATTTACCAGATCAGTAACTGGGAAATCCTATATTTCATATAATTAGTTGAATCATAACTCAGCATCTTTTATAGGTTAATTTTCTATTCAATATCCTCACAGAAAGGCAATATCTTTATTTTAGAATTGATTAGAAATGAGCCCTAAAAGGTAAAAAAAAAAATAAGGGAAAAAAAGAAACATGCCTTTTAATGTGGCCTAATTGTAACTTTAAATTTAAGAATCAAACAGTTGTACTACCAAAATTCAAGTTGTAGCTCCAACACATATTACTTACATGTTTTGAAAGCAGTCGTGCTTTGTTTGTTTGGGGCCATGCCCAGCTGTCCTCAGTGCTTAGTAATGGTTCTGTACACAGGAATAATCATTCCTTGCAGGCTCAAAGAACCATATGGGATTCTAGAAATTAAACCCAGGTCTGCAGCAGTCAAGTAAACACCTTACCTACTGTACTATCTTGTTAATACCTAAAGCATGTTTTTTAATGTTCATGTTTCTTTTTTAAGATTTATGTTTTCTTGTGTACTGAATAGAAAGAATAGTATTTATAAGACTGAGGTGAGGTTTAGATGAAGTAGCACAGAGATAACAACCAATTATAACAATTTCTTAGAAATAATATGAACCTATCTCTGTCAGGTAACAATAAGCCTTAATTATCCCTTGTGGGTAAACAGAGGCAGTTATATGCTGCTGCTGATTTTACATAGATGCTATATAATTTCTCTCATCCATTTTGGGCCACTGAGTCAGATAGGAATATCCCTTTATTCTTTTTTTTTTTTTTTTGGTTTTTGGGCCATACCCAGTGACGCTCAGGGGTTACTCCTGGCTATGTGCTCAGAAGTTGCTCCTGGCTTGGGGGACCATATGGGGAACCGGGGGATCGAACCACGGTCCGTCCTAGGCTAGCGCAGGCAAAGCGGGCACCTTACCTCCAGCGCCACTGCCCGGCCCCCTTTTCTTAATAAAGAAGGAAAGCCCAAAAAAGCAAGTCCAGTTAAGTTGCTACCTCATATCCAGTTGTAAGTCAAAAAAGTTGAAGATTATACCCAAATCAATGACTGAGCAAATGTAATCTGTTTGTTAGAAAAATTAAAAAGTTATAGGTCAAATATATAGATTAAAATGAGATTGAATACTGAGAAATAAACTCATAATTTATTTTACTATATTGGTTCCAATAAAAGCTCCAGTGATGATAGCTGTTTCCAGTAGCCTTATGGCTACATGTTTGTATTATCCTTAGAAATTGTTGAAAGGAAGTTATGTTTTAATTACTACCCTGTTGTCTTCCTAGCAATGCTTTTATCTGCTAAAAATACAATGGAGACACCAAGCCCAATCAGATATAAGATCACCAAGTAATAAACCAGAAACAGAGGGAGTCACTCAATCTAGAAGACCCTGGGGAGAGGGTGGAGGATATGGGAGACAGAATGGGAACGGAGGTGGAGGGAGGACAACTTGGTGATGGGAATTCCCCTGATTCAATGTTTATTTGTAAACGGAATATTACTGTGAATATCACGTAAACCACTATGATTAAAATAAAAAAATAAAGAATAAAAAATACTCAATATTACCCATTAATACCCCTTTCTCATTGTTCTAGATCATTTATAGCCTCTAATCAAAGGATATAAAATTAATGTTGATATTTGTGAAATAAACAATGCCTTTATCTGGAACTGAAGTGATAGTACAGTGCATAGGGTGATCACTCAGGGTGCAGCCACCCTGGATTTATTCTTAGGCCCATATATACTCTGCCAAGGACATCCTGGAATGATTCCAGAGTGCAGAGCCAGGAGTAAGCCCTAAACACTGCCAAATGTGACAAAAACAAAGTCAAACAAATAAAATAAAACAACCAAAATTTAAAGAGAAAGAATCCCAATGACTATACATAAATGGTCCTATTCTTATCTCTTCAACCTATGAATATGTCTTATTTTATGGCAAATAATTTGAGACACAGTCATCATTATTTTATATTTAGCAATTTAATACAAGGATTATAAATACAAGGATTTATAAGAGGGATATTATAATATAATACAAAATATACTGTGATGATGGACAAAAGGGGGCAGAGAGAGATTAAATGGTCAAGAATTACTGAGTTATTGATTGATAGAATCATAAGAAATACAGGAAGCCTAAGGAAAGTAGAAAGTTAAGTGAATATTTTCTTCCCTATAGATTAGAAGGAACATAAATCTGATAATCCATTTTAGGATTTCTGACATTTAGAACTGTAGAAGAATAAACATTTATAATAAAATTTGTTGCAATGTATTGCAGCAGAAGGATCTCTAACACCTTTTGCAAAATTAAATCAGTTAACAGTATTTAATTTCTACACTTCTATGTTTATAACAGAAACTGAAATTTCAGTTTAACTGAATGGACCATTTTCCCTAAGCAATTAAGGATGATACTGTGCTTTTGGGAAGCCAGCAAACCAACCACCTAAGTTTCATATACTTCCAGCAAGATAGCTTAGAATTAACATTCCTAAAGTCTGCCTGTCGCATATTTTCTTAGAACCAGCTTATAAACTCTTGTTTCCCAGTAGATCTATAGATCTCACACACATAAATTTGTTTCAGAAATTTTGTTACATGTATTTGTTTTCTGTTTTTATTGGTCATGAACTTTTAGAATCTTGAACATAGGACTCACCAACCCTAGATTTCAAAAACAAATGTTAAATGCTATTTTTCTTAATAAAAATATAAAAGGTGAAACATGGTCTTCAAGATGGGCAATCAACTTTTCTCAGAAAGATAGAGAGACCGGATATTGGCAAAATAGCTAATAATTTCTCATTTCATTTACCAAATCAGACATATTATAAAATATATTCACACCCCAAAATCAATTCCAAATTCTAATTAAACTATTGTAAAAGTTTCAAATTTAGGATACATGGGAAGTATATACTTATCTACATATCTTAACAATTGTATTTGAGGCAACATGATTACAGTATCCTTTCATCTCTTCCTCCTCCCTCCCTCCCTCTCTTTCTCTTCCTTGATTCCTTGCTTTTTTCTTTCTCTTTTTTTCTCTTTCTCCAATCCTTTCTTCTCTCCTTTCATTTTTTTCTTTTTCCTTTCTTTTCTTTCTTTCTTTCTTTGCTTTTTTTTCTGTGCCACCAAGCTATTCTCAGGGCTTACACCTGACTCCACTCCAGGATCTACTCCTTGAAGGCTTGAGTGTGGAAGGCAGTTCATTGCTTGCTGCTTGCGAGGCAATCACCCTACATACTGTATTATCACCTCAGTTCTGTGTTTCAGACTTTCATATAATTTCCCAAAATCTTGCACTGTTGTCAGCATGAAGTCTGATTTTCAAGCTACAAAAGAGAGAAAACATATTGGTAATATATTTCCTCACCTAGGAAACAAGAGTGCAAGTCTTTTAATCTGTAGTATAGATTGAAAAGTAAGTGGTGTAAGATTGCTATAGTAATTTCACCATTTTTAAGGGAATGGGCTCTTCCTATATTTCTTATCCATCATCTTCAGTATTACTTCATGTCAAATTGTTTGCTTGTTTTGAGGTCATCATGGCCATGTTCAAAGCAAGAGGATGGGGATATAAGGAAGGGTGCTGAACAAAAACTAAAGAAAGCTGCTAGCCGATTTAGAGATTCTTTCCTTTGTGCTTCTCCCGGTGACTGTTACTAACATTGATTTTTATAATTTATAGCTATATCAGCATAGAAAAATTAGTATTTTAACTTATACATGACCACTAAAAATAAAAATTGCTTTGTGTTAGCAAAGTAAAGAATATTAAGCATGCAATGCAATTCAGTTTCTTTCTCAATCCTTTGAGATTTTGATTCCCTGCCCTCCCTTATGCTATCAGGAGAATGAACAATGCCTCATTGCCTCTTTTGCATTAAAACTGATTGCCAAAGACTTAAGCTAACTATTTTGAGGCATTTAAGGTAAGTAGAAAATGTGTCGATTAAGACATCTAAAACTTAAGCTAATAAATTTGATGTCATTATCTAACAGTGCTTTCACATATGAGAGAAAAAGTTAGTAGAAGAGCAACAAAACTGTACAAAACACCAGGATATAGAATATTTGAGATTAAATTTCTGAGGCTTCTGTCTTACCTCACTTCATAGGTCCACATACAGAAGGCAAATTTCCCACCCAATTAAGATCAGGGTAGCAAATGAAAATTTCTTATGTCTTCTCTGTTACCCCCTGACACTTGCTTTTCTGTCATATACATATGAAATAGTCAATAGGCTATACCATGTATTGACTTTTTTAAGGGTATTGGGTAAAAGTGATTTGACACTGGAAGCATAGTGCTTTTATGACACAATGAATACATTATTCTGGAATTGCATCTTTTACACAACAATGTTTGGTGTCTCAGAAAACAACAGATATTAGCTGATGACAAAATCTTGGCCCTGAATTATAGAAATGAACATACAAAAGAATATTTAAAAAGGACATAGAGGAGAAAAATGGAGACACAATATGGTGATAACATAAGGTTATTGGTCAAAGGTCCCACCCCCACAAGAATATCTCAAAAGACAATGGGGTGGCCTATATTTCCTTTATAAATTAAAGACCTCTATAATATTACTTCATAACCTGTTTATCCCCAAATGTAAGGAAGTCTCCTGCATCACTTTGTTTCCTTAATTACTTTTTAAACTCATTTTTATGTATTTTTTCCTTTATATACATGTGTGTATATATATATATTTTTTTTTCTTTGTTTTCTTCTTTTCCTTAACTTCACCTATTTTGGTTCTGCTAGGTAAAAAAACATACAAGAAAAGGTCTTGCCTGGGATAAAAGCTCAGGTTTAAACCAGGGCACAGAGATGATGGATCCTGACACTCTCACCCTCAAATGCACCAGCAATATAATATAGCACCAATTCTTTTTGCAAAGGCATATTAAAAAGAGGAAAATTTGGGACCGGGTGGTGGCGCTGGAGGTAAGGTGCCTGCCTTACCGCGCTAGCCTTGGACGGACCGCAGTTCGATCCCCCGTGCCCCATATGGTCCCCCAGACCAGGGGCGACTTCTGAGCGCATAGCCAGGAGTAACCCCTGAGCATCACTGGGTGTGGCCCAAAAACCAAAAAAAAAAAAAAAGAGGAAAATTTACATATAGAAACAAGCTCTTATCTACTAGGGATAAGAACTGATACATTTTACAATACAGGGGTACCTCTCAACTTGAACATATATATGTTTTGTGGTCCTAACTTAGACTCCATATGATTAGACAGTGACCATCCAATCTCTAACCCTAGATCTCAGACATTTGACATGATTCTCTATAATAGCTCCAGGAACCAAACTCCCTCTGGGACATTCTTAATACTGCTCGGACACCAATATGCTCCAGTTTCGATATGATATCCTGGCAATGAGGAAATGTCAACAACTAGCACTAAGAGCAGGTTGTCTTACCTCACTACCTAACAAAAAGATGAAATCAGAAGACACCTCATCCTTTGATCTGTGCAAAAGCCAAGACTGATAACTACAAAAAACTGACTGTGACTACCATGACTGAGCAGAACTTATCCTAGGACCAATAAAAAAACAAACAAACAAACAAAAAAAAACACTAGTCTAGGCTTTGGCCTATGACCTATACAATAACAAGATCTCTAATCACAGAGGTCTGGTTGAGACAACTGCAAGTGAGCAGAACTTCTGGAAACATAATGAAAAATTCTATCCTAGGCTTCATACTAGGATTGATGTAAAAACCAAAACTGATTAAAATTACAATGTTGGAACAGAACTTCTAGAAACATAAGAAAGACTTCACTTTAGTCACCATCCTATGACCTGTGCAAATACTGAGATCTCTAGTTACTGAGGCCTGATTTTATTATCCACAACTGAGCAGAAAGTTTAAAGATAACACAAAAGGACCTAGGGAAGAGGAAAAGAGTTTGTAAAGAGCCTATAGTTATTCCCATGACAGTATGCTTCAAGGGTGGAGAAACCTTTTATCTATCAGGCTAAGGGAATTCCCTTTCTAATGTCCCCAATATTTACTGTGCCTATGCAAAAAAATAAAAGCACAAATTAAAATTTTTTGTTATTGTTGTTGCTATTGTTTATTTTTCTTTTTCGTGTGTTATTTTGTTTTTATTTTTTGGTTGCTGTTCGGTTGTTGTCTTTATTGCTGTGGTGCTTTTTGGGTTCTTTTGTTTGATTTTTTTTGGTATAGTTTTTATGTTTTTCTTCCTTATTCCCTTTTTTCTTAAATCGATATTTATAATCTCTAGAAGGATTCCTCACATTTCTTTCTTGTTTGCTTTTTACTCCCCCCCCTTTTCACTTTTTTTTTCTTCCCTTCCAAACAGAATCACATAACTTGAACCATCTTGTTCTGCCTCACAAATTGAGGGGGAAATAATGGAGGGTACCAAGACCAAATAGGTGTATGAACATTGAGTATAAATAAAAAATGATCATACATAAGCACCAAATCCAAAGCCAATGACAGCAGAATTGAAACCCAATCTACAACAAGCTAGACACAAGGGGACCACGTAGACTAGTAGCCTGGGGTTCAATGGAGGGGGATATGGGATGCATGCTGGGAACAGAGGTGGAGGGAGGACAACACTGGTGGTGGGAATGCCCCTGATTCAATGTCACTATGTGCCTAAAATATTACTGTGAAAGATTTATAATTTATTTTGGTCAAAATAAAAATTATTTAATTAATTAATTAATTACACAAGTGTAATTGTGTGACCTAAAAGATAAGTTAATTACATAAAAGTAGTATTATAAGAAGATGGAATGGGATTGAAGAAAGAGCTAACACTAAGTCATTGGTGGAGGGACCCTGATGATAAGTTTGGAATTAGAACACTGAATGTTTGAAATGGTATAAACTGAACCTTGAAAATCACAGTGAGTAGATTTTAAAAACTAAAAATCTAAATTTTAATATTATTAAATTAAAAAAATTAAAAATGAAACAATAGAAAGTATACAGATCCTTAACATCTGACTATATTCCTTCTTCTATGTGTCAATTATTTTCATGCTGATACCCCTGAACTCATGACTACTTCAGTAATTTTGGTATTTCTTTTCTTTTTTTTAATAATATCTTTTTGGGGGAGGGTACACCCATTTGATGCTCAGGGGTTACTCCTGGCTAAGCATTCAAAAATCGCCCCTGGCTTGGGGGGACCATATGGGACTCCAAGAGATCGAACAGTGGTCCTTCCTTGGCTATAGCTTGCAAGGCAGACACCTTACCTCTAGTTCCACCTCACCAGCCCCTAATAATATTTTTAAGCACCATGATTATAAGCATAATTGTGGTTGGGTTTCAGTCATAAATAGAACATGCACTCCCCCTTCATCAGTGCAACCTTCCCACCACTAATATTCCTTACCTCCCCCCTCTACCACCTCTGCCTGTATTTCAGAGAGGCATTCTACATCTCTCACTCATTAACATGTAGGAAACATAAAAGACATTATTGTGATAATGCTCAGAGACAATAGAGATGAGGGCTGGAAGGACTGACTCAGGACATGAAGCTCATCACAAAGAGTGGTGAGTGCAGTTAGAGAAATAACTACATTAACAACTATCATGACAATGTTGGCATTTCAAGATGCATTATCTAAGTGATCAGAAAGATAAAAGAAAGGACAGGATGTCTTGCATATGACCTATCCAGGTTCTATCCCAAGCAACCCCAAAATTCACTCAAACCCTGCCAGAAATAATCTAATAGTATAGCCAAGAATATATGCCTTGTGCAACCATAGATTGGATCCAACCAAACAAACAAGCAAACAAATATATAAAAAAAAGATGTTTTACCTTTCCGGACACACAATAAAGAGCTCTGATTTTAGTTTTCTAGATTCTCTGTAGGTTAACCTATCCTCCAACCTTGAAGTATTAAGTTGCCTGAGCTGTAGTTTCATGACTCAGTCTCCACTTTTTAATCCCAGTAAATTTAAGGAAATATTTAAAGCATATGTTCCTAAAATACATTTAAAATAGATTTCCTAAAATATATTTTCCCATAGAATCTTATCTCCTACATGTTGAACTAGATTATCAAGTTAAGCCTCAAAACAATTTGCTGTTTTGTTGTTCTTAAATTAAGGCACTGTGATTTATAAAGTTATTCATAATAATTTCAGACATACAATTATTTGACACCAATCTTACCACCATAGTCAACTTATTTCACTCACTGTCTCCAAGTTCCCTCCCATCCCTCAGCTTATCTACTTAAAAGTCACATGTTTAAGTTTGGGTATTATAGATTTGGTCTCAGTGTTGTTGGCTCTGTGGTTAATTCACACACACACACACACACACCCATACACCAATGTACACACATATGCACACACAGAGCACATATTTAACCTCTATATCTTTGATGTGCTGAAGGCCCTTATCCTGTGTTACTATTACCTACTCCCACTTTTTTTGTGTCTCACCCTACTTTCTTTCTCTGTCCTCATTACTATTATCGAGTGTCAAGGGTAATTTAGGTAGCCTCCCCTTCTCTTTGATACCTTGTCCCTTCATCCTGTTAATCTCTATACCACGCATAGATGAAACCATTAACTTCTGACTTACTTCATTTAACATTGTATAATTCAGTTTCATCTGGATGGTTATGAATCACACACTTTCATGACTCCTTGTAGCTGGACTTTATGCCATTTTGTTCAGATATATCATACCTTAATTATCCACACATCTATTATTGGAAAACTGGGTTTATTCTATTATAGTTTTGGTACTGGCATGGTAAATAATGGCTTGCATATGTGACTTTGAATGAATAATTATTTGTCTTGAGAGTAGATATCAAAAAGTGGAATTGCTGCATCATATAACAACTATATTATTGCTTTTCTAAGAAAAAAACAAAAAACAAAAAAGCAAAAAACTGGGGCCGGGCGGTGGCACTGGAGGTAAGGTGCCTGTCTTACTGCACTAGCCTTGGAAGGACCGCGGTTCGATCCCCCGTGCCCCATATGGTCCCCCAGGCCAGGGGCGACTTCTGAGCGCATAGCCAGGAGTAACCCCTGAGCGTCACTGGGTGTGGCCCAAAAAACCAAAAAAAAAAAAAAAAAAAAAAAAACAGAAAAAAAAAACTTCATTGTGTTTTCTGAGTGTTGAACTGGAAAGATTTCTAATAACAGTGATGAAAGCTCCTTTTTCACCACATGTTACCAACCCAAATTATGCCCAGATTTTTTTAAATGTGTCATTCTCAATGATGTGAGATCATATCTCATTATTGCTTTAACTTGTATTTTCTTAATAATAAGAAATGTTGATTTTTATTGTCTTTGTGTCACACCCAGTGGTGCTCAGGGGTTCCTCCTGGCTGTGCGTTCAGAAATCACTGCTGGCAAGCTCATGGGACTATATAGGGTGCAGGGAATCAAGCTACCATGAATCCTGGATTGGCCATGTGCAAGGCAAATGCCCTACCTCTGTGCTATTTCTTGGGCCCCAAGGAATGATGATTTTTATTAACATTTTTTCTGTGCCTATTGTCAATCTATCTTCTTTGTATAAGTGTTCACTTCCTCTTTCTATTTTTGATAGGGTTTAAATTTTTTGTTAATCTTTGGGAACACTCTATGTATCTTGTATATTAATCTATCTGATATGCTAAGGATAATTATTTCTTTAATTTCATTTGTATGCTGTTTAGTTTTAGGTTGGTCTTTTTACAGTACAGAAACATTTTAGTCATGCAGTCCTATTTATTTATTTATTTAGTTAGTTAGTTATTTTTGTTTTTGTTGTCTTTGACAGTAGAATACTATTACTGAAAATAACCGAGGATCAGAACTTAGAGGGTATTCTGTACTTTCTTCAGTGTATATTGTATAAATTCTGGTCTGATCTCTGTATATTTGAGCCATTTTGAATCAACTTAATTTTTGTGTGAAGCAAGAAACTTTTTATTGGAATTTATTTAGAAAGAAGTGAGGGGAGAGAAAAGGAGAGGAAATATTCAATAAAGTACACAGGCTTTTTCATTGGAAATAGACAAGCAAAGATACATAGAGAAAAACATGTGAGATATGTGTTCAAGGGACAACCTGGCCTCGAGGACAGTTCTAAATTAACTTTACAGTAAAGTGTGAGAGATGGGTCAAGCATTTACATTTTTTTCTTTTTGGGGGGGGGGGGTTTGGGCCACACCCAGTGATGCTCAGGGGTTACTCCTGGCTATTCGCTTAGAAGTCGTCCCTGGCAGGCACGGGGGACCATATGGGGACCCGGGGGATCGAATCGAGGTCCGTCCTAGGTTAGCGCAGGCACCTTACCTCCAGCGCCACCGCCTGGCCCCCCTACATTTTTTTCTTAAATATGCTTTTGAAATTCTTCTAATACTATTTGTTGAAGAGGATATTTTTACTCCACGTTATGTGCTCTTTTTGTCAAAAGTTAGTTAACTTATGGAGATTTGTCTTTGAAATTTTTATCCTAAACCATTGCTCTGAGAGCCTATTCTTATAACAGAATGATGCTTTGTTATTGTTGCTATTACTATCTCACAATAGTATTGATTAAATTGGGTAATGAAATAACTCTCAATTTATTATTTTTTTACTATGATTTTGTCTGTTCTAGGTGTTTAGTGATTCCATACAAACTTTACTATTGGTTGCTGTAAGTCCTTAAGCAACATCATCTGAATTTGTATGCAAATTGAGTAGAATCTATAAAATAATTTTGGTTTGATAGTCATTGTGACAATGATGATTCTGGCAATTCATGGACGTGAACTATTTCTTTTAATTTTTCAAAGAATTTTATATATTTTTAAATGACTTACAATTTTTGTCAAGTTTATTCATTGATACTTGATGTTTCTGGATATACCATTAATACAATGGTCTCTTTATTCATTTTCTCTTCCAATTCATTATTTGCATATAAAATAGTGATAAACTGGATTGGTATATTTTTTCTAGGAGCTTTTTAGGCGATAATTTTGGATTTTTTAAATATATATTAGCATGTCATCTAAAAATAGAGATAATTTGAACTCTTCTTTTATAGTTTAGATCCCTCTGTTTTCTTTTTCATATCTAATTTCTGTAACTAGGACTTCTAATATTATATTCAAGGAAAGTGGAGACAGTGGGCATTCTTGCCTTGCATTCAATCTCTGAAGGATAGTTTATAGCCACTGAGAATGAAACTGAATGCTATTTCATTATAGATGGTCATTACTACCTTAAAGATTTATATAATACCTATTTTGCTGAGAATTTCATTATGAGTAGTTATTGTTCCCTGTCAAAAGCTTTCTCTGCATCAATTTTCTATAATTCAGAAAATTTTCCTCTTGCTATTGGCAACTAAGAATTAAGCATTCTCTTCTATTCTACTTTTTTTGTTGTTGTTTTCCTTTTTGTGTTATTTTTTGGCATGTAAATATTGTTGCTGATTTGTATTTTATGTTTTACTTTACTGTATGTTTCTTTGCATTTAAATTTTAGATGCTGTGAGTATGGTTGTATTTTTTAGCTCCTTCCATTCTATTTTTATGGATTTTTTTCATACACTGAATCAATTTTTTTAGTTGATTGAATTTCTCTTCCACTGATTGCTTAATTTCTATTGCCATTGCTTAAAGTATTGATTTGAAGTCTCTTCCACAAGGCTTGAGAATTTAGATAAACTCAGGAGTTGCCTGGATTTCTGTCTCTGTCTGCTGGAGCAACTGCATTCCTTTTATCTCCATTGTTCTTTCGTTTTGTGGGTTCTGACAGTGGAACTTTAGATACCTGATTGGTAGTTTTACACTAATAGTTTTATGTGTCTTTTGTTCTATTTCTTTTACCATGTAATGGCACTTCAACAAGACAAGCAGTTGTGGATCTAATACATGTTAGTAGACAGGGATTTAAGAAAGGAGAGGGATGGAGGGCATATTCTGACTCTGAAGTAAAACCATCTAATTTCCCACTCTTACAGTGTGTGAAGTAAGCAGAAATACAGCAGTTTCATGACACATCCACTGAAGCAGTACATGATCTCTACCAGGAAGCTTGGAATGGGAGAATTCCCAGGCCAAAGAATATACCTAGATTAGGAGGATTTAAATTTGGCAGTGACTACCAATGACTGAAAGGAAAGTCAAACATTGTACAAGGGTCCATGCATAACTTTTATTATCTTACTGAAAAATCACACTCCAAGGACATTTCTTTGCATGCGACAAATCTTTTCACATTACTTTTTCTTGCATGTGATGTATGATTATAATTGTGCATTTTATTACATATTATTTTACAATCAAAACACAAGTTTCTCACATATGTATATTTTATACACATCACATCTTAAAAATTTCACCCAATTAGAGGCTGGAGCAATAGCACAGTGGTAGGACTTTTGCCTTGCTTGTGGTGGTCCAGGACAGACCTGGATTTGATCCCTTGCATCCCATATTGTCCCCTAAGTCAGGAATGATTTTTGAGCAGATAGCCAGGAGTAACCCCTGAGCTTCACTGGGTGTGGCTCAAACCAAAACAAGAATTTATTTTCCCAAAATAGTTTTTTAACAAGCTATACATTCTACTAAGCAAATAAAAAAGGGGGTGAGAAGGTGCTTCTATATGAAAATAAATACTGAGTTATAACTATTAAGGAGATGTGTCCACAGATACATACAAAGAAAACTAATGATATCCCCTTTAAGTCTTTTGAGAGCGTCTGAGTGGGGGATAAAATCTAGGGCCCATTATCATCCCTCACATGGTCTTGTAGAGTTTGAGAAATAGTTTGTAGCAGAGAGGAATCAGGCAGTGTCCTTGAGCTCCTGTTCCCTCTGGAGCCTAATCCAATAGCAAGCAACAGTTCACAATGAGGGAGATGGGAGAAAAAGAGCCTCATAGAATGCTTTACAAGGAGTGGTGACTGCAACTTCTTGCCAGGGTTTGAGATGTGGGGCTGTGAGGGTGTCCTTTCACTTTGGGAGCTGGATGGCAACTTGTTGGTCAGGGGGAAGATCCCGATTCCTGAGGAGTTCAGAACCGAGAGTAAAGAGGATTAAATAGGGAGAGATAATGCATCAGGGTTGAGGGGGTGAGAGGATAGAAGGTTTTTGTAAGGTGGTGAAAGGGGATAGAGAGGAAGGATAATATATAACAAGGGCAATATATAGGTAGGGATTGTGTACAATACAGATTAAACAAACCTAGAGGAATCCATCACAAACAAACCCACTTGTATACAGACATTGGAGATCTATTTGTAGGTTGTAGTTGGAGGACTGACTCTTATGGCATGTGTCAGAGTGATTTAAACAATGGGGCTGGCACATCCAGGAAAAAGTTTTCCAATTTCTAGGCACTTCATCGATGGTGGGAGTAAACTTTGCTAAATTGAGTTTTTAGGATTAAATTATTCATGGAGCATATTTTTTATCTAGAGTATTAAGCAATGTGGTAGTGAGCACTATAAGAATAAATAAAATATAGTAAAATAAATAAAATAAAATAAATTAAAAATAAACATTTTTTTTCATCTAGAGTATTAAGCAATATGGTAGTGAGCACTTAATAAGAGGAGTATACCCCATGAAGTATCATCTAAAATGCTAGAGCACTGAAATGTGAAATTAGGACAACCAACCTATGTCTCCAAGAATCACTTTGGGCAAAGAAGTTGAAGCGTTACCTTATACATAATAAAATTAAAGCACTAAAAATTTGGATAATAAGCACTGTAGTGAGAGTCTCTGGCTTCCAATCACATTCTGCACCTGTTTCTAAAGATAAAAACATTAGGGGGCCGGGGAGGTGGCGCTAGAGGTAAGGTGTCTGCCTTGCAAACGCTAGCCAAGGAAGGACTGTGGTTCGATCCTCCGGCGTCCCATATGACCTCCCCCAAGCCAGGGGAGATTTCTGAGCACTTAGCCAAAAGTAACCCCTGAGCATCAAATCAAAAAACCAAAAAGAAAAAGATAAAAACATTAGAACATTATTGTAGGCCTCTGTAGTGAGAGATTGGTTGAACACCTGTTCAATCTAAACTGCTGTTTTCTTTGTTGCAGATTTCTTTGTAGTATAAAAGTAAAGGCTTTGTGCCTCTCCTCTTCCATTTGATTTGTTTCCTTCTCCTCACTATGACCTTCCACCTTTGGTGTTCAGAATATCAACCATTTTTTCTTTATGGGGTTATTCTAAATACCGCATATAAGTGATATCATTCTGTATTTATCTTTCTTCTTCTGGCTTACTTCATTGAACAGAACATCTCCTAGATCCATCAATGGTGTTACAAATTGCATGATTATATCATGTTTTACTGCTATGTAGTATTCTATTGTGTATATGCACCGCATGTTCATGATCTACTCATTTGCATACTAAATTTTAGTCACACTAAAATGGGTAAATCTTTTATATATAGAAAGATGTTATTATCTAATAGGGATCAGAACCCATAACTTTTATAGTACAGGTACACCATTCACCCTAAGATTAGTCATGAAGACTTGACTCAGGTCTCAATCAATCAATAAGACATTGTCTGTTCACTCCAAACTCCAGATCCCAACCTTAGAACTGGACCATTTTTTGCACCAGGAGTCATACTTTCCCTGGGAGAAGCCCAAATACTGCTCTGGCACCAATTTGCTCCAATGTAGGTTCATATGATACCCTGATACTGAGGAAACAACAACTTGATCTAAGGGAAGGTTGACCTACTCACCACCTAATGGTGAGATGAAATCATAAGAAGTTCTATCCTAGGTCTATGAAAAAACCAAGATCATTAATTACAGAAGACTGACTATTACAACTGTTACTAAGCAGAATGTTTCCTGGAGCCATAAACAAAGACTTGATCCTATGCTTCATCCAAAATCTCTAATTACAGAAGACTGACTTTGTCAACTGGAACTGAACAGAACTTTTCCTGGGACCATAAAGAAAGACTTTACGGTTGGACAACCAACACGCTTGGAACCTGTAGTCTGTCTTATGATAGTATGCTTCATGGATGGAGACACCCTGTATCTCTGAGGCCAAGAAAATTTCCTTCATAATTTTCCCAAATTTTACTGTGCCTATATAAAGCGAACAAACAAAATATACCTGCCACATTTGCTCCCTTTTTTGTTTATTCCTTTTAATTTTATTTATGTATTCTAGATAGGAGCTCCTGTCTTTTTCATAGAACCTTAGAACTTGAATCATTTTATATCTGCCTCATATTTCTATATCTTTCTACTAGTTGAGAAAAGAAGAAAAAAGTGAATGGAGTCAGGTGATCTCAAGAGTATTGAGAAAAAAAAGTCAGATCTAAATACCCAAGCCAAAGTCAATGACAATAGATTCAAGAGACTCAAACTATAACAAGCTAAACACAAAATAGATCTGTGACACTAGTAGTCCAGTTGGCTAAGAGTGGAGATGCAGGATGTGTGCTGGGAACTCTGGTGGAGGGAAGTCAACATTGATGGTGCGAATGCCCCTAATTCACTGTCATTGTATGCCTGAAATACAACTGTGAAAGACTTGAAATTCATAATGGTCTCACTAAATAAATAAATTTTAGAGGTCTGAGCAGTGACACAGGGCATAAGGCATCTGCCTTACACACACTAGCCTAGGATGGACCACAGTTTGATCATCCGGCGTCCCATATTGTCCCCCAAGCCAGCAGTGATTTCTGAGTGCATAGCCAGGAGTAACCCCTGAGCATAAAAGGGTGTGGCTGAAAAACAAAAGCAAAAAAAATTTTAAATATTAAACTAGAATAAAAATTAGAATAATAAAAATAAATAAACCAGAAAGCTTTCTGAATGGAGATATCATCATACTTCTTCCCAAATATGCCCAAGATAAAGACATAGTGAAGTCTTATGTAAAGAGCTTTGTTTATAGTTATACAAACAATAGAATATTCCTCAGTGTATCATTATAATTTATTTACCTACCAGTCTCCAACTATCCCTTTACCAAAATGTGTTTATGTGTCATTTTTCCTCATAAAAACTGGTTTCTTGTGAATTTTCAGACAAATTACAATTTAAAGGCAAGATCTGTCATTTCTCAACCTAACAGGTTGTTACAAATAAGACTCTTGACTCCTCACCTTGTCTTTGGATTAATTGGGCTCTCAAACAGCAGTGGAAGGAAACCTTCATGGTTACAATTTGTTTCAATTAAATTTGGAATCTATGTTCATTATACTTTGCACATATATGCAGAATTTTTGCTCTACAACTGCATGTGACACAAATATGAGGACCACTTGGGATGCAGTGGATGGGACCAGACGGATCTCATGTAAGGCAAGTATCCTATGCACTGTATATTGCTCCAGACCTTCAGATATATTTTTTCTTACAACTCCATGATTTACTAAGATATTCCTAATACAGCATTGCATGTTTAAACTAATCTCACAACTAGTGTGAGCATCCCTTAACCGGTTTTCTCAGTCACCCACTTACCACCATAGTCTACCTTCATGAAAATACCAAATATTACTTCATATTGTTACAATACAAAGACAATTGGAATTATATATATATGTTAGATCAACACATGTAAATTTGAAATGAATGTTATATTTCTCCATGGGATTACTAAAGTCAGAATCTAAAGCTATGTCAGTCTAAAGGCTGTGATTCGTACCTTATGTGCTACTAGTTAGGCTGATTGAGTTTACTATGTAACTTTCCCATCAGATTTCTGTGATATTACTGGGCTAGTACTACAGGATACTGAGATTTTGCATGGCAGTTTTTGGCCTCATACCCCAAGATATATAGATTTATACAAGTTAAGTAGGTGGGTCTTTTGATAAGGTTAAGTGTTGATAGTCATTACATTCTTCTGGAGTATGGTGGCAAAGCAGGGTTGTTCTGCTGGGAAGATGGTAGTGATGGGCTGGGACTTAAGGGATTTCCAATGGTGGGGTGGGTGCATGAAGGCTTAAGTCAACCACTTTAATAAGGAAACATCAGAGATTTCAACCCTGTAGTTGAATCTCCCTTAAGAGGAGATACTCCTATTATATGATTCCACTCTTGGAGTTGGACCCTTTCTGACAAAGGATATAAGAGATGGAGATCATTTACTGTGTAAAATATACTCCCCTCCT
The DNA here is from genome assembly GCA_004027635.1 of Crocidura indochinensis. NCBI lineage: Eukaryota > Metazoa > Chordata > Mammalia > Eulipotyphla > Soricidae > Crocidura > Crocidura indochinensis. Next base: position 18,487 of record PVKC010011318.1, read on the forward strand.
TTCTGAAGATGTCAGAGAGCTATCAGCCTACCTGAGAAGTATAGCAGTCATCATTTTCTTTTCTATGATAAAAATTATATGGTTTGATTAGTATAAGAACCTCAAGAGTAATGGAGAAAATTTCATCTCCACTTCAACAGACTACACCAGTACCTTGTATTACAATAAACAAATGGCTTTGGAGAAACTATAATAATATACTGAATTTGAATGTGTGTGCCAATGTCTTACATTCTTCCCAATAAAACTCTATATATAATTAGTATAATACAAATATAATAATTAAAAACATAGTAGCTAGGGTTAGCCAAACTTGGAGATTTAGAGAAGTTCACAAAAATTTATATTGTTTATCTAGAATCTAAAATTTTTGTGTATGTGGGTAATTCTTTAGTATACATTGACTTTCTTTAGAAATGGGAAAGTATAAGCCATACCAGAAGACGTTTTCTTAATACTTATGTGATTAGTTTCTTATAACATATATATAATTTATAGATTTCATAGTGAAAATATATAGCAGTTTCTTTGTGAAAGATGAGCAAAATAAGTTTCCTTCTACCTTTATAAGTCCTCAGTTGAGATGCCCTACTTCAAGAGACATATATAAAAATAAGCAAAATTACATATTACTAACAATGCACAATGAAAGTTATGAAAATTGAGTAAATCTAGGTGAACAAAGCCACTACCTAAATATCATCAGATAATGGAAAAGAAAAAATACATGTATAAGGGGGTGATTTCTGGATGTTTACCTAGAAAAGCAAGTAAATAAGGATAATATTTATTCAGTAGCTTTAAGTTGATACTGTTTATCTAGGTGAATTTCTCTTATGATTCAGTCACCCTTCTCTTCCTGATGAGAGAGGATGATATATATCTTTAATAAAAGTGAGTTATCTATGAATGTAAATAGCATTACAGAAAATATTTCTTTTATTTTTTTAATTTTATCTTTCAGCTGCTCTTACTGTATTTGTTTGTATCTGTCTGTATGTGTGCTAAATGACCCTTATGTCTGAGGCATATATTCTCTAGTAGTAAAGGGTAACAAAAAATGTCACCCCAATATATGTCACTTTGGCACATGGATCTAAAAGCATCCAAGTTCAGAAAGAGCATTTTACTCTTTTATCCTTAACTTATGATAGAATTTATAAAGAGAGACTGTACCAGGAAAATAACTCTTTTCTCATCTGAGAGATTTGTCTGAATGATTGGGAAAACATATTTTACCAAACATTTTCTCTTCTCCCATTTCCATGAGTTTTCTTTCTCAATTTTAAAGCTCTAAAGTCTATGTCTCTCCTTATTCCAGAATTCTGTGAAAATTCTTAAAACCTATTTAAAAATCAAAAGTCTAAGCGATTTTTCTCAGGCACAAATACATTATGCATTGCATCTCTAAGTTAGGAAGTAGTATTGTTTATCCACTTTGGACAACAAAGGATGCTCCCCTTCTCCTAGCAACAGTTCACTTAATGAGAGAATATATGGACCAAAAATTGAAATATCTAACAGCAAAATTAATTACCTTCAATTATTCATTTAGCTACAATGACCCCCTTAAAGAATCTTTATCTTTTGTTTTTAAATGTTATTATCCCCTGGTCGTTTCGGTGCAAAGGAGAGCCACAGAGGGGGAGGAAATAGCCACAATTTAGCATAAATATTTCAGTCTTCTTTGACCACCACAAGTTTCAGGTCAAGGGAGTGTCAATAAGATGAGACCCAGTAAATAGCAACATTACCACCAGATGACTTGATCTGTGAAATATTGTCAGCCTCTTTAATAGAGCAGTGAAGTTGCACATAGACTCCTGTGTGTACATAACATTGTCCTGCTACCTAAATTCTCTGATACCATGGTACCAGGTTAAACTGAGGTTATGCTTGTCTCAGGGAAATAAGTCATTTCCAGTGTCCAATTGGATTTTCTAGGTTTCTCATGGAAAAAAATTTTAGGAGAAGAAAATAGCTAATATATAATATATAATATAACACATGCATATGCAACACATACATATATATATATGTATATATATATTGCTAACTTGAAATTCTCAGGGATTTCTCATGGCTCTGTACTCACAAATAACTGTTGATGGTGCTTGAGAGTACCTACATGATGCTGAGAATTGAACCTGGGTTAGTCATATGCAAGGTAAGTGCATTAAACTTCTGTACTATCTCTCCAGTCATAAAATAGTTAATGTTTTTTATTCTGAAATATGATAGGGGAGAGAACAGAGAATTCTTGTAGAATGATGCAAAGCAATCACACACCTGAATTGGCAAATGTGAATGGATTCAGAATTAGTGCTGGGACTTAGTGCAGGAAATTGATTATAAATAACTTTTACCAGGCTTAGGTAGCATAGAGTTCACACTAAATATGTGTCCCATTGCCAGGATGTTGTCAAGCTCTTTGAACTTAAGTGTTTTTTATTTAGAGTTGTATCAAGGATTTTGTTCCTGATTAATTGTATCCTGAAGGGTTCAGTCTTGGGGGAAATTGGCTTGCATCATATTAGTTCTGGAAAGGGTCATTTTAAGAGTGGATAAAATGTGAAATTAATGGAAATATGGAAATTCATTGTCAATCTTCTTTCCTATCCATCAACTTACCTCATAATAGAAGATTACATGTTTTAAGTTTCCTTTTAATATTGCTTCCAAATAAATTAATTCAGTTGAGAAATGTTCCCCATACCCAACGTCAACAGTGTTATACATAAGCTTTAATCATCTGACTTCCTTTAGGTCTCATATCTCTTTGGGCGCTAATACATAGAAAATTAAATCTGTTTTATTTTTGCTAATGCTTTATGTCAATATAATTGCTAGGTCATTCAAAGAACCTTGGAGAGAAAGAAAATAGCTTTTTCAAGCAAAGTTTCACAATCTGATACTCTTTACCTTCCAAGATAAAGCATGATGATATATAATTGCTGCAATAAAACATATAAACAGAATAAATCTTATGTTATTTTCACAGAACTCACTTTAGTTTTATTCTACCTTTCTTCTTACTGTTGTGGGTATGAGTAGTAGCTCTCACCAAAAGAAGTAGGTTCCCTGGGTAGCTAATAAATTAAATTAAAGGTCACATGACTCCAGGCTATATTGACAAATGTAAATGACTGTTAGAACCTACCTCATTTATTCCTCTTAACACCTGAATTGGTTAAGACGGCCAAAGCACCTGTTTTGTGAACAATATTATTTATCTTACAGCCGTTTTGCTATACCTGAAATCCACTTGATATGCACAGCACAGGAATAGATTCCCACCTCCTATTTTTGGGAAGCTACAGATTCAGACTAGAGTGAGAAACTGCTCTTTTCAGAAAAAGAAAGGGAACTTACTTTTAACCTCTGCTTAGGTTCTCCAAAAATTTAGAAATGATTTTCCTTGCAGAAAAGAAATCTCCAGAGGTCGGAGATCTAGCACAGCAGTACGGCGATCGCTTTGCATGCAGCCCATCCGGACAGACAGTGGTTCGAATCCTGACATCCCATATGGTCCTTTGAGCCTGCCATGAGCCGTTTTTGAGTGCAGAGACAGGTGTGACCCCTGAGTGCCACCCGGTGTGACCCAAAAACCAACCAACCAACCAGCCAAACAAACAAACAAAATGAACTTGTTAAATAAAAAAGAAAACTCCAGATAAGAAAAAGCAGAGTACACATCTCAGGTTTAGATGGTAGATATGTAGGCATTTAAAAAGTTGGTTTTATGGTTGATCTACTAAATTACACCCCTCTGAGGCTTCTTTGTGGCCTGAGACAATGTCAATTTTGAATACTAGATTTTTTTCATATTTATATTATAACATTTATATTAGTTTAAATCTTCTAATTTTGAGGGGATTTCACTATTTACTGAGTGGTGACTTCGTTTCCTTATTGGATTCAGCACTAAGGAACTTCCTGATTTTATCATAAAAGAATGTGATCTTTATGCTTTTGGGCAATTGCAGGGCTAGTGATTAGGCAGCTTCCCAACAAACTCCTTACCATGATCATCCTTTTGTCAGCCTATAACATCAGTGTTAGGAATCTAGAAGAACAGATTAAAAAAAATTATTCCTTGTGCACTTTCCAGTTATCTATTTTTTTGCTGTTTGTGATACTTTAAGAGGTTATACTTAATTTTATATATGCTGTAGAAAAAAAAAGAATTGCATAGAACAAATGTAATGACTTGAAAATTAAAAATAATATACTGGGAAGACATAGATTTACAGGAATCTATTCTCTGAAAGTTTCCTAATAATATATGGGAATTTACAATGTGGTTTTATTGATGATCCTTATATTTAACTGGGACCCATGGAAGTTTCCTTGCAAAAAATGAAAAATCTGTGTATGATACAAAAATTAAAGTTATGATTATTTGCCAATAGAAAACAATTAGTATCAATTACAAGACTGGAACTACAAACTGTTTGAATTTTGTTTTGTTTTGTTTTGAGGCCACACCCAGTGACACTCAGGGGTTACTCCTGGCTATGCACTCAGAAATCACTTGGGGGATTATATGGGACACTGTGGATCAAACCAAGGTCCATCCTGGATCAGCCACGTGAAAGACAAACACCCTACTGCTGCGCTATTGCTCCAGGCCCCTGAACTTGATTGAATTTTGTAATTCCCCAAGGGTTTTTTTAAAAAAAAAGTCATCGATTGTTATGTCATTTTTTTCCTATGGTAATGTTTCAAGGTCATTTTACCACCTTACATTAATTTTTAAATACTTAAAATTAAGAAAATTATACAGATTATTATATTTATTACAATAAAAGGCAATTATCTGGGCTAGAAGCATAGTGTAGTGAGTAGGGTGTTTGTCATACATATGGCTGACTGAGGTTCAATTTCCGGCATCTCAATATGATCCCAAAGCCGCAATAGGACTGATACCTGAGTGCAGACTCAGGAGTAACACCTGAATTCTGCCAGTTTTGTCCCCCAAACAAAGCCAGACACAGCAATATTCTGGGGTTAGAAATAGGACGGTGCTAAGATGTTGGCCTTTTATGTGGCTAACATGAATTTTATTCTTGGTATCATGGTATCAATATATCAAGCACCTATCAGGAGTACATTCTGAACATTGGGTACAAAATCAGTCCTGAGCACCACTGGGTATAGACAAAAACCCAAAACATAATCAAATAAACAATATTTGTTCCTACTCTGCTCTTTCATAGTTTTCCATATTTTCTTTGTAGTCATGTTAATTCTTCATCCATATACTATTACCTTCTTTTGTACTAATCTGTCTGGTGTTAATTTGTTTGTCTATACAGCCTCATAAGATCTAAAAATGATTCTTAATTCTTAAAATGGAATTTTTCCCTTATAACAAAAGGACCACCAATGCATATTTTGCTTATTCTGTCACACACTTCTGGTCAATTTGTGGAGTAATATTAACATAAACGAAGTATAGAGATAGTTCTCAATTCTTAAAAGACATTTTTTACTATGAAATGCTCAATTTTTCTTGTACTTATTAAACTTTCAGATTTTGCTACATACACATGAAACATTAAGATTTAGACATATAGGGGCTGGAGAGATAACATGGAAGTAAGGTGTTTGCTTTTCATGCAGAAGGTTGGTGGTTCGAATCCCGGCATTCCATATGGTCCCCCAAGTGTGCCAGGAGCGATTTCTGAGTGTAGAGCCAGGAGTAATCCCTGAGTGCTGCTGAGTGTGTCCCAAAAAAAACAAAAGAAAAATAAATTAGACATATAATGGAACTCTGATTTTATGATTATAAATTCTCATTTCAGTCTTTTGAAGAAAATATATTCATGTGTTGGATACATAGCTTACAAAACTGGTGAAGTACAAGACATGCATGCAGGAAAAGAGGGTTTTATCCGAAGCACTGCATGATATTCCAAACACTGCTGAGAACAATCCCTGAGCACCACATAGGGCACACATATTAGAGTGTCCTTAGAACACTGACAGGCATTGTTCAAAAACAAAACAAAACCAAACAAAAAGCATGTTCTCCAGAACTAGTAGTAGCATACTAACATCAGGTGTGTTTTTGTTGTTGTTTGTTTTGAGATAAGTACCACACCTGAAACACGCAGAGTCTCTAAAAGAGCTTGACCAAAACTTGATACTTTCTTTATCCAATGAGGCATTTATTGGCTATTTACCAAAGGTGTGGCACTGTACTAAAATTTATGTATGCATTAACAGACAAAACCATCCAGCAGAAAACTAACCAATCACCTTATTTCATAACGGTTCTAAACTTCTGACACCCATACATTTACCCACTAGATC
>PVKC010011319.1:0-24805 GCA_004027635.1 Crocidura indochinensis
ACTCAACCTGTGCCATATTAATGGCTGACACCACCGGTCCTGCCTGTGATGATCATTGCTCCACCATCCCTGATAATGTTTGCCTCTGGCTGAATCACTGAGCATATGCCAGAATGAGGGGCAGATCCTCTGGATATGTCCAAACACACTGGGTATGGCCTATAGCCACTATACCCAGTTGACACTATATTGCGGATGCATACCACAGTTCCTGAAGCATATAGCCATATAGGACAGTTCTACTTAACAAATTGCACAATGCTCCAGTTATACTTCTTGTCATTCTTTGAAGACAGGGAGTGAATAAAGAGGACAAACTTAGATTAAACCTTTATCTTCTTCCAGATAGTTTAACTAAAAGGACTCACCCTTAAACAGCAAAAATACAAGAAAAACAATGGGGGAAATGTCAAAACTCACCAAGTTTAATGAGTAAAAACAGTATCATTGAATGTATAAATAACAACAATCAGCTCACTAAATCTGTAGACAATGTCTTTAGTTGTACCATAATAAAAATAATTAATGATCACAAAAAATGATAACTTTGGTAGTATAGCACAATAAAGAATGAAAATCAGATGAAAAACTACTACAATCAGAAATGACAAAAATTAAAAATACTACCGCAATACAAAAAATTCAATAGAAGCTTTGAATAATAGAATAATAAATGCTGAGCAAAAGGTTCAAGAGCTCCAAGATAAGTAGGAGAAAATCATTGTGAAATAATAGAATGCTAAAAAGAGTCTGAAAAAATGTATAGCAAGTCAAATAACTATGGGATGAGTTCAAGAGGAACAATATAAAAATCATTGGAGTTCCTGAAGAACAGAAAGGCAAATATTATGAAGAAACAATAGTTAAAGAAATAGTCAGAATTTCTCAAACTTGAGGGTTATAGCCAATGAGATCCAAGAGGCTTGAATGAGTTCAATTGAAATACATCTAAATAGGAAAACTCCAAGACAAATCATACTCAAAATGACAAAATCTGGAGATAGTGACAGAATATTAAAATAATTAAATTCAGAAAAGGAAGATACATACAAGGAAAGCCCATCATAGGGCTTTCAGATCTGTCAGATCTGTCAAATGAGATTTTATTTCATTCATAATACAAATGGATATAGTACAGAAACTCAATGAACACCTCATCAAGAGTACTCTATCTAGCTGAATTATCATTCTGATTTAAAAGATCTGCAAGAGCTTTCTGAAAAGCAACAGCTCAGAGAATTCATAGTCTAAAATTATCTGCAGAAGCACTAAAATGGGTCCTTTAAAGGACAGAAGAATCTTCTTAACATGTGGTATTAAGTATGGCTCTCAATCATGGTGCATGTGGTTATCCTACTGCATATAATACTAGATTAAGAAAGGTGAAAAACAGATAGCAATCAATCACAATTTGACTTCTATTGGTTTATTTTTTGACAATTCTATTGGCTATTTCTTTATGTTTTCTTGGAACAAGTAATATGAAATAAACTTGGTATATGATTACCAAGCAGTAAACTGGAACGTGGGAGAAAACTTGGGGATATAAATAGTGGGAATAGTGTTGGAATATTGTATAATTTAAATAATTTTCTTATGGACTTTGAAACCATAGTGTCTAATAAACAGTCCTAAAATGTATCTTACCATACCTCAAATATATAATAGCTAAATAGAGAGATAATGAAGAAATCAAGTACAAGATTTTTTAAGCACAACTGGATGTGAAGCCATCATTTATCCCTTCAAAAAAAATCAAATACCATATATTTTCATTGTTGCTATTCTTTGTGAACAAAAAATGAAAGAAATAAGTAGTTGCAGACCTTATAATTAAACAACCAAATGATACAAAATAGGAATGTAATCAAATGGGGTAAGTGATAAACTTTATAGGTATTTAAATTATTAGAAGATTTTTTATAGAGAACTACTCAGTAACAAGCACCATATTTAAAACTATGCTAAAAATTTGTGATGGAAAGATAAGAAAAATAAATAATGTTATAGCTAGATGAGAGAAAGTGCTATTAAGGAAATATTAATTCAGATTTTTGCCAACTTTTTCAACTGTTTTTCATAATTATATATCCAAATAATGAAGTCTATTCCAAGGTATTGTAATATATATATACTTACTATATATACATTACTATATAAACATTAATAGTAATATGCATACCACATGTACATTTTATATAACATATTTATATTATATATACATAGTTATATACATATATACACATAATATATACTTTACTATACATTATACAGTACTATATTTTATATGTATGGTTCTTATATCATATACATTATATACTATACACACTCTCTATATATATATGCAGTAACATATATGAGAGGGGGAAGAGGTTCTCTATAGCACAGAAATTCCCTTTCAACCTCAACAATAAATTTCCTCTACTATGTACCTCTTTCAGGAAACCAAATCAAATTCCAACTCTCTTCTCTGCTTCTTAAGAGTCTCAGATTTATTTAGGGTAGCAATTACTTGTTTAAGAATTTCAAGTTCAAGCTGTCTTGCAAATAGGGTGGCTATTTTCTCAGATCAACACACAACAACAATAACATTAAAAACAAATCTGATGAATAAAGGTGAAAACCACTATAAAGATGCCATTTAGTTGTTTACTTTATTGTTTACTTCATTAATTCACCTCAGAATTCTGACATAGACCTCATTGGGCTCAAAAAAAGAATTTAGCAGTGCTGGAAATAGTCCCTCACATTTTGGAGCCCTTAAGGTGATAGAAATTCTATTTAGTCAAGTCCCCTCCTCTCCATCTTCAAAACTGCTCTAGTACAGTTTTAAATATATTTGACACAATTCTCCACTTTTAAAGATATACATGGTTACCATTGACCTGGAACTACTTCCCATATCTGTAACCTTACCTTACACAGTCAGAATCCTAAGGTAACCAGAGGTTCTGGGGATTGAGATCCATATTAACATGCTCTGCAATTAAGACTTTGTGACTATCTGTGGCTAACAGTTTTTCTGCCTTTTCCAAAAACAAAGTCAAATGAATTGTTTCCTGGGACAAATCAGAGGTCTTATATGAAGTTATACAGATTATGCATATAGTAGAAAGACAGTGAAAGATGACTATTGTGTCAGACATGGGTGTACAATGCCATTTTTAATGATTTCATACTGAAGTGATACTATTATAGCAGTAATAATCTACTTTCCAAGATAGATAATGAGCCTGAACTTCCTTAAAATTGGGAAAGCTAAAAATTGAATTAGGTAGAAATAATGAAAACTTTCTATTATTCACACATGGTTTGTTGCAATTTTTCAGCAGGACAGATTACAGAGGTAGAAAATTTTACAGAACAAGTGACTGCTTCTCAGGAAAAAAAAGTAGTTTTAAAACTCCAAATGCAAAACTTTATACCAAAGTTTGTGTAAATAACAAGTATTTTAAAATATTTTACAATTTAAAAAATGTATAATTTATAATTGTCCTATTATTAAGACCCTTAAATTTTAGTTAACTAACATTTGTTGTTGTTGATGCTGTTGTTTTGTTTCTTGGCTCTTTTGCTTTATTGAAATAACCTTGACTTATGGTACATAGGTCTCAGGTAAACTTTTGATTTGTTTGGAAAATATCCTTCCCATTTTCATGTAATTTCTTTTTTACCTTTCCTTAAGTTCCATGCACTAAGTTAATGCCAGTATAATAATTTTTAAATTGTAAATTTATTGTATGTTATCTAAATTATATATTGTTTCACATAAACTATATGGACCTATTTCTCCAACTTGCTCTTTGCAACTAGAGACTTTTATTTTTTATTTTTAGTATTCTAAAGTGCATACACCTCATCATTTCCAATCATCTATTTTTGGACACTTGGGCAGATTGAAGATATTGGTAATGAATACTGTTGTGTTTTCCAACTGCTACTCTTTTATCATAAAAGTAGAACTTCTCAGTCATATGGTGGTTCTATTATTTTATTTTTCACAGAAATCTCCATACAGTTTTTCATAGAGAATGAAACATTACATGAATGCTTCAGAATTGGTAAAAATCTGGCTTTTTATATAGGCTACTTCACATATGTGAGGTAATATCTGTGTCATTATTATTTCTATTTCTTTGATGATCAGTAATAAGAATATTTTCCATGTGTCCACTGAAATTATTTTTATTTGTTTCTGGACCACATGGACCACGTCCAGTGGCACTCAGGGGTTACTCCTGACTTTGCACTCAGATATCACTCTTGGCAGGCTGGGAAACATATGGGATAACAGGGATCCATCCAGGTTCGCCTTGTGCAAGGCAAATGCCATATTCATTATGCTATCGCTCTGGCACTGAAAATCTTTCCTTTTCTTTATTGGTAAACTATTAAGTTATTCACCCATATATATAATAAATATGTGATTATTATATAAAATTCAATGGAAAATAAATATTGATTAATATATAATAAAAGTAAACACTTTAGGACAATTAAACCTAATTATTATATTTTGTTTTATGCATAATTGTATATTACATTTTTATATTTATACAATAATATATAAATTTTATAATTTATAAAATTATATATATCATGATGTACCTAAATCATGTCTGGCAATAGTTGTTCAGACTTTTTGAGGAGAGGGTTTGGGGACTAGTAGTGTTCAAGGGAACTTAAATGATGCTGGTACCAAACACAGACCAGCTACATGTAGGGCAAGTGCCGTATCTACTATAATATATCTCTAGCACTCTCAATTTTTTGATGATGTTGTTTGTTTTCTTATTTTTTTAGCTTTGTGAGTTCTTGTATTTTGCCCTTTGAGAGCTCTTTGAGAGGTATGGTGTTAGAATTAGACCCTCAATAATATAATTATAAATAGCATTCACTTTTAGATTACATCTTCTTTTACCAAAAACAAAGATCTTCCCAGATTTCTGTGTGTTTATTTACAACTTGGTTTCAAGTTCTTTCAAGGTGTTTTGTATCTATTTGTTTACAACCTGGTTTTGCCCCCAAACCAGAGATAGGAAGCATGGGTGGAGCTGGTTCAGGGTAGCCTGAACTAACTGTCCTTACTCTGTTCTTACTCCCCCATCTGGCGGTGATCTCTGTACTTAATAAAATTAACATTCTGGCAGACAACCCGCTCTTGATATATGGTAAAATATTTCCAGACTACACGTGTTTAACCCTCAACATGGTTTGGATTATTCTGTGTTGCGATTCGACTTGTTCACCTGGGGATGAAGATATGACACTTAGGATGTTTTAAAATTCAACAGTAAATTAAATGTCTATTTTCAGGTCTAAAAATCTGAGATATCATGGTGTTGGGTCCCTAATTGTTATTCAAGATTGTCATTTCAATCCTCAGGTAAGGACCCTCAAATGAAGAAGAAGCAGAATTCTGCTTGCTAGTCACTCCAGAATAGCTCTCCTCAGCACGGGGTTCAAGAAACTAAGGTATTGCATCATAGGACCTGTATATTACTCAGGATTAATATTTTACGCCCTCCCAGGCTAGGCTCTACCTTGAAATAGAAGACTGCTAGTCACCCCAACTTGGCTCTGCCCATTACTGATTTAAAGAAACTTCAGTAATATCTGGTTCTGTTTGTTTTCAGGATCACCATTTTGTCCCCAGGTTGGGAAACCTGCATCTCACCCCATATCAGGTGCATGACTACCACACCGCCACGAACTTTACCGTCTCTTGATATCTCATATGAGACCACAAAGACCTCCTAATTCTAGTCACCTAGTCACACAGCAACATGCAGAAAACACCTCCCAAATGCAAAAGTCACTATAGAAAAGTCACTATAGGATTCTATAGCATAGAATCCTATCATGCATAGCGAATGATGAAAATTCAGCTATAATAATTAACATAATCAGCTATAAAACCTCTCTGTTAAGGACTTCAGAGAAAAATGGTGATAATGTTTATGAAGCTCAAAGAAATAATAGAAGGGACAGAAAATGAAATAAAATAGAATATGCAAGCAGAAGTGAGAAAACTATAAGCAGAAATGTCAGAATTAAAATTTTGTTTGGTAAAATGAGAAACTCACTGGAATATCTTAATAGTAGAGTATCTGAGAAACATTATAATTGTGCTCGAATATATGATGCAGAAAAGCTCTAGACAATAGTGAAGGTAAAAAAGGCCTCAAAAATAAATGGACAGGGCCGATGTAATATTACCACACAAAGGGCACTTGCCTTACATGCAACCTACCCAGGATTCAATCTTTGGCATCAAATACAGTCCCCTGAGCCCAATAAGAGTGATTTCTGAATTTGAGCCAGTAATAATTCATGAGCATTACCAGATCTGCCTCTCCCAAAATAGTTACAGCATATTTATCAAATAAATCCTCTAACCCTGAAGACAGTGATGGGATATTACAAGATAATTTACTGAAATAAATGCCTCAAATCCTTTGTCCATTCAGACTCTCTTTCCATGCTAAAGGAACAATAAACAACTTTATGGGTAAGCAGCTAAACAACTTTACAGACTGAAAAACATTTTTTGTAAGAACAAAAAGGGTACTTTAAGACAAATCCCTAAAACACAACAAGCTCTTTCAGAAAGAGCAAAAAACACCACAGGCATTAATCTCTCAATGTCCTTGAAATAAATGCAACAATGTTTTGTGGTGTTATTTTCTTGTTGTTCAGCTTTGTTGTTTCTTGTTGTTGTGAGCTTTGTGAGTCTCTTGCCTTAGTGATAGTACAGCAGGATATCTTACACATGATTTCCTTGACTTTTTTTTGTTTGTTTGTTTTTTGTTTTTTTGGGCCACACCCAATTTCCTTGACTTTAATCCTTGGCATCTCGATGTTCTACAGAACACATCAGGAGTGATTGCTAAGAACAGAGCTAGGCACAAATTCTAAGCATAGCCAGATATGGAGAGCTTTGGAGAGAGAAAGACAGAATAGAAAGATGGATTAGAAAATTGAATCTAATATTCTGCTATCCCCAAGAATCACACTTAAATAGTTAGAGCAAACATACTTAGATTCAAAGACTGGAAAATGTGTCTTCACGAATACACTGAAGTCAAAATGGAAAATATTCACATTCCTGACCATAAATGCTTCTAATGAGGAACCAGCAAAAGAGGAAAAACTGCTAATATACTTGAAAAAGACTTTGATAGCAACACAATAGTAGTTGGAAAATTTAACATTACTCTCATTTCTCAATAAGTCAACTAGACTAAAAACTCAGTATGAAAATACTTGTTTTGAAGAAATGGAAGAATGTTTTTAGCATATATATATATGTACGTGTACATATATATGTATATATATATGTTTTTTTTCATCCTCAAAAATGTTCTACTCATCTCCACTGCACATGGGCATCCTTCAGTTTAGAGACATGCTGTGAAGAAAACATCTCTACAACATCAAAATGATAGAAATCATATCAACTATCTTCTAAATGATGCAATGAAAATAGAAATTAATCATAAACAGAAACAAAGAAACAAAATAAAACTCCAAAAGACTAATGAAACAGTGAACTATTTCTTCTTAAAAAAATAAGATCAATAGGGACTGAAAGATAGCATGGAGGTAAGGCATTTGCCTTGCATGTAGAAGTGTAGTGATTCGAATCCTGGCATCCCATATGGTCCCCTGAGCCTGCCAGGAGCAATTTTTGAGCATAGAGCTAGGAGTAACCTGGTGGTGTGACCCAAAAACCAATAATAATAATAATAATAATAAATAATAATAATATCAATAAACTACTAGCAAGAATAGGGAAGAGAAAGGAATAGAAGAGAAACTATAAAAAAACCTAATTGGAAGTTAAAAGGGGGCATCACAACAGAAATTTAATATATCATCAGAGATTACTTTGATAATTTTTATGCCACAAAATGAGAAATCTAGAAGAAATTGGTAAGTTTCTTCTAATCCTACTACATTCCAAGGTTAACCAAGAAAATACGCTATACTTGAACAGATCTATCAATTGTGGAGACCTTGAGGAGACCATTAAAGGGTAATCAGAAGACTATTCAAAATATAATCTCCCTCCCAGATTAATTTACTAGTAGTTCTTTAATTTTAATGAAGACTCATTGTCAATGTCTTCTTACTCTTAAGAAAATTGGAAAAACAGAAAAACTCCCAGTTTCTATGAAGCAGACATCACCCTAATACCAAAAATAGAGACACCACAAAAGAAAGAGAGAATTTACAGGATGATATTTCTAACGATAATTGATGTAAAAATTCTTAACAAAATATTTTCAAGTATACCCCAAAAACTTATCAAAAAGATCATATACCATGAATAAGTGGGATTCATCGCAACGTGCAAGGATGGTTTAGCATAAACTAATCATTTATTATAATATATTATATCAAATGAGAAAAAATAAATATCACATAATTATAATAATGGATACAAAGAAAACATTTGATAAGATCCAGTACCCATTAATAATAAAATTTATCAACAAAGTAGAAATTTAAAGAATATTCCTCAACATAGTCAAACTCATTTACCACTAGTGCTCTGTAAACATTATACTTAATGGAGAAAACCCATAAAATTAGGAGCAATACAAAAGATTTCCCATTGTCTTCACATTTATTCAAAATATAGCATTGGAAGTGCTTGCCTAGAAAATGGGCAAGGAAAATACACAAAATGTAACCAGATAGAAAAAGAAATCTAGCTCCCACTATGTGCAAATGGCAAGATACTCTAGAAAAGTCTAAACTTTGCTTACACCTGGATGGACATAAAATTATTATGCTAAGGAAAACGAGTCAGAAAAAGAGGGACGCATAAAAACCAGTATGGTAATAATATTCACAGATGATAAAGATGAGGAATAGGAGAACCAGTTCATGGTAGGAAGCTTGTCATAAAGAGTGGTGAATCCAGTTTGGATAGTGAATGGTCCACTATGACAGTGATAGTTAGAACTAATCTCTCTGGACAAGAACTGGTTGCTGAATGGGGGTACAATGATATGTATGGTGCCCTTTCATTAACAATTGTACAAATCAGTGTCAAAATAAAAAAAAGGAAGACAGAGGCAGATAGAGAAGTAAAATGCTTGCCCCAGAGATATGTGGGAGAGGGAGGAGGAGAGGGAAACTGTGGACTAGTGGTGGGAAATGTGTATTGGTAAAAGTTGTGCATTGTATGACTGGAACTCAATCATGAACAATTTTATCTGTGGAATTAAAAACACAACTGTATTATGTACAATCTTGTAATCATGGTGTTTAAATAAAAATTTAAAGAAGATAAGCCTAAATGCTACAAAGAACTCCTAGAAACAATATAAAAATAGTAATATAATAAAGGGTCAGGCTATACAATTAATATGCAAAAGTCCAAGCTTTCTTATATGAAATAGTAAGAGACAAGATAGATATTAAAATTGATGTCCGTCACAAATATGCCTATACATCAAACACTTAGGATTCAATTTAACTTAAGAGATGAAAAACATATACAAATAAATCCACAAAACACTACTTTATGAAATGAGTGCATATGATGAAATGATAAAAGATCCCCTGATCATGGACTGAGATAATTATCATCATTACTATGGAAATAATCCCCAAAGAATTATACATATATAATTCAATCTCTACATAGACACTCATAATATTTTTCAAAGAAATAGATAAAACACCCCTGAAACGCAGGAACAATATAGTTTATGTATAGCTAAAGGAATATTAAGAAAAAAAATTATGGAAGGCATCACTTTCCCCAACTTTAAACTGTACTATAAAGTGATAGTAATTAAAAATACTGGAATAAAGACAGACAATAAGATCAGTGGAATGGTATTGAATATGATGAGATATATTCTCAGTTATATGATGAATTAATATTCAATAAAGGAACAAAAATATAAAATTTATCAAGTAACACTTCAGCAAGCTATATGTAAAATTGACTCATATATATATATATATATATATATATATATATATATGCACAAAGTCTAATAAAAGTGGGTTAAACACCTTGATATCAGACCTGAATATATTAGGTGCATAGAGGAAAACATTGACATAACACTCATAATACTGAAGTGAAAGTTATCTTCAAGAATGCACAATATCGACAAGCAAGGGGAAACAAAGATAAAAAAATGAAATTACATTAAATCAAGAAGTTTCTGAACTGAGCTGGAGAGATGATATAGTGAATTGGATGGTTACCTTGAATATGGGTGACTTGGGTCCAACATCTGATATCCCGTATGTTCCTCTGAGCCCACCAGGAGTAATTCTTGAGTGCAGAGCCAGGATTAACCCCTAAGCAATAAGGCTGGGTGTGACCAAAAAATAAATAAATAGAAGTTTCTGAATCTCAAAGGAACAATGATGAGGCTACAAAGATAGTAAACAAAATGGGAAACATTATTTTCCCAATACTTATCTCATGAAGGTTTTATATATATATAATATATATCAGAGATATATAAATACTGGCATAACATTGCAAGAAAAAAATCTTCCAACCTCGTCTAAAAATAGGGAATAGAGATGAACATAAACTTCAAAGAAGAAACACTAATGACCAAAAGGCACAAGAAAAAAATGTTCTGTATCACTAATAATCAGGAGAGTCAAATCATGCAGCAACGTTGTATTTCACACCACAGAGACACATCAAAAAGACCAAAACAAACAAACAAACAAATGAATAAAAACACAATACTGGCATAGATCAGGGAGGAAGAAACTCTCATTCCCTGCTGCTGGAATGACTGGTTAAACATTTCTGGGATACAATAAAACCAGTACTAAAAATCTGGGAATTGAGCTTCCTTTTGACCAAGCAACTCTATTTTTGAAACATCCCTCACTAATAAAGAAAAATTTGCATACTATGTTCTTTGCAGCACTATCCACTTTAGCCAACATCTGGAAACAACCCAATTGTCAAAGAGTGATAAGAGTAATGATAATAATTATTGTAATAATCATTCTTAAAATAATAAGAGTAATAAGAGATAATAAGATAAGTAAACTGGTACATATTCACAATGGGAAATTAGTTATAAGGAAAAATAAAGTCATAAAATATGCTGCTACATGAAGGGACATGGAGAGTATTATGGTGACTAGAGTTAGTCAGGGTAGTGACTGAAAGAGAATGATCTCTCTCACATGCAAGATATAAATAACAGTACAATAATGAATCCCACAAGCAATGAAAACAAAGAATATTAGAACTGGTATTCAGTAGGAAACATGCTACTTGAAAGGTCTGGAGGATAGAAGAGAGGATATTTATAGAGTAGAGGGAAGCATTCAACCAGGAGGAGGAGGGAATGGTGCTGGAAAGGTGGTAAAGTGTTATGTACAAAGCCTTATCAGCAATAGTACTGCAAACCATAATTATAAAATTTAATTTTTAAGAAATGCAACTCTTGTAAAAGCAGACTGGACAATAGAAGACAATGGTGGAAGGAAGATATCTGGGTTGAAATATCATATGCCTGAAAACTCTGTAATTTCATGATGACTAAAATTTAGGGGAAAATAGGCTCATAATTATATGAAGCTGAGTTTATTTCACAGATCTAATGAGTTTTCAATAATTATGGCATCAATTAGTGATTTATTCTATGTCAATAAAAGAAACAAAACTT
Source organism: Crocidura indochinensis (assembly GCA_004027635.1). Classification (NCBI taxonomy): domain Eukaryota; kingdom Metazoa; phylum Chordata; class Mammalia; order Eulipotyphla; family Soricidae; genus Crocidura; species Crocidura indochinensis. The sequence continues at coordinate 11,676 of PVKC010011319.1, forward strand.
TGGTACTATCAATAATGCAGAAAAATAATTTGATAAGATCCAATGTATGTTTCTGGTTTAAAAATTCTCAATAAAATATGTAAAAAAGAAACATACTTCAATATAATAAAAGCCATATATGACAAATCCACTACTATCATCATACTCAACAGCTATAAACAGAAAGTATTTCCTATAAATATTGTATACAAGAGGGCCAGAGCAATAGGGCATTTGCCTTGCACGTGGCTGACCCAAGACTGATATTGGTTCGATCCCTGGCATCCCATATGGTCTCCAAGCCAGGAGTGATTTCTGAGTACATAGGCAGGAGTTACCCATGAGCGTCACCGGCTATGGCCTAAACCCCCACCCCATAAAAAGGATCATACACAAGATGAGAATGCTCACTCTCATCTATGTTATTGAACATGGCTTTAACAGCTCTAGTTACAGTAGTTAGGAAGGAAAAGGCCAAAAGGAGATTCAAATTGGAAAACAAGTAAAAGTAACCATATCTTTAAAATATTTAATTGCATATAATGATTATAGAAAATATAAACCAAAATTAAACACAAGGTTGACATTAAAATTAACTATTTTAATAGAAATATGGCATTTTCTACTTAGCAATATATTTAACATATGAGTTACTTAATACAAATAGTAGAATAACATATAGAAAAATGATATGTGATTATTAGACCAACAGGAGCTAAAACTATATAAATTAAAACCAAAAGAAACAACAAATATGCTGATATCATAACTCACTTTTTTTCTTTTTGGTTTTTGGGTCACACCTGGCAGTGTTGAAGGGTTACTCCTGGATCTAGACTCAGAAATCGCTCCTGGCAGGCTCAGGACCATATGGGATGCTGGGATTCGAGTCACCATCCTTCTGCATGCAAGGCAAATGCCCTATCTCATTGTTATCTCTCCAGCCCCTATAACTCATGAATTTTATTATGAAATAATTTAAATAGATAAATAATGATGCACCGAGTTAACTTTGAACTTTGACAAATTGAACCTAAATTAATCTGAACTGAAATTATTTTATATAAGAGTAAGAATGCAGTGAATAAAAACTAATCTCTTTCACATCAAAAATAAAATAGTCATCGTGAAGTATTGAAATAAATAAAAACACACTAATCAATAAAGAAAATAGCATTTCAACATAAAGGGAGCTTTATCTCAAAAGTTTGATTTAACATTTGAGTATCAATCAATACAATGAAGCTGCTTAAGAAAAAGTCAACAAAGAAAAATGCTATGTACTGATATAATCACTCATACCAAGAATCAGGAAAAATATAATCTAAATGAAAAATACATAACCAGTCAACACGAATACAAATTCTACATTGAATTTTCTGAATTAAATTTAAGAAAATTCATCATAAAATGAAAGAGATAGTGATAGTTAATATTCTTAAAATAAAAATAAAATATTAACAAAACATGTGAAGTGAATATGTAATGAAAGGAAATAAATTAGAAATAAAAATATTGAAAAATACCAAAAATTAAAAACTTGATAGACAAACTCACCTCTACAACAGAAAATAAAAGAATGTTGCATCAGAAACCATGGTCAGACCACAGAACTTTTTCCAATCTAAAAAAAAAAAACAAATTAAATGAATAAAAGTTTAGTCTTATGTATCTGCAATAATATACAAGAAAGGTCCTATCATATAATTAGAATCTTATAAACTATATATAAGGATAGTGCAACTGTAAAAATATTTTAAAAACACAATGGCTTGTGCTGAGGGAAAGTACAAGGGTGTTCAATACTTGCTTTGAAGGGGCAAAGTCTAGTTTGTTTTTGGATCTGTATATGATCCCCTTATATATTACCTGATTCCATGAGCAATGAGTCAGGAGTAAGCACTGATCACATGAGTAGGCTTTTCAAAAATAAGCACAAATTCTAATGCCCTTGGATCAGGAATTTTTAGACTTTAAAATAGTAATAGCGGGTCAAAGAAATAGTGCAATGGGCAGGGCTCAGTAAATTTATGTTTGTGACTCGCTCTTCACATGCCCACATGCTTGTGCATGTGTGTACCCACACCCACTTGCACACCCATAGTTCCCCACGCCTTAGGAATAGTCTCTAAAATCAAGGGAATAGAAAGGAAAATTAGAACTTCGTCATTGTGTTTTGGTTGCTGTTGTTGTTGTGTGTGTGTTACTCTGTCCAGGGTTTATCCATTAAAACACTAAGACCTAACTGTCTTTCTCTCCCAGTTCATTCTTTTTGTTTGATCATTTATATGTTATTAATTATTTGAGGCCACACCAGGCAGTGCTCTCAGGGATTATAATTAGTGATGCCAGAGATCAAACCAGTCAGCTATATTCATAAAAATATCCCTACCCTCTCTATATTATTTCTCAGGTCCCATTATTTTAACTAAAGCACCATAAATTACCAAGTTGCACGTAATATAGTTTCGAGCATATGATGATATGAGAGCAATAATCTACTATCAGTGTCACCTTTTATCTACCTGTTCTCCTCCACTCCTTTTCCCTGTGACAACTTTGGAAATTGCCTTCCAAAGACAGAATTGGGATTAGCATGGTGCAAACTTACTGCATTTCTGACTTCCCCAGAATAAAAGATGCTGAAGAAATGAATTTATTTGTTGCCTTTCTTTTCTTTCGATCAAATTTTATACCTAATTGTTCCCACTCTATATTATTTCTTACTACTATCTTTTATTTTTCATCAGTGAGAAAGTTCATCTGATACACATTAATCTGAAATTCCATTTGTTTTCTTCACAAATGGAAGATAAGATCCTTAAGGGTGAATAAACACATCATACATCTTCGCTAATTTAATTCATTTGCCAAGTCACACTTTCTGCTCAGAAAATTTTTGTATTGCTTACTTTAAACTGAATAACATGAACAAAGACAGCAGAAAAAATTTTCTGTTTATATATAATAAGATTCTTAGTTAAATTCAATAATGAACTAAATCCAGTGAAGTACTAATCTTGAATATATTTCAAGATAGTTGGAATTGAATCATCATTCTGTGATTTACACACTAATGCTTCTCTGTACACCTTTTATCAGCAGTGTGAGACAGCAATAACAATTGCACTTGTGACTTTTAAAGAGAAAAATAGTTCAGCTTCCTTTGCTTCAGAAAACTTAACTCATAGCATAGAGCAAAACTGAGAATCAAAAAAAATAGAAAAATAGAGCCAGCTATCATAGAGTTTCTTCTGAGAAACACTATGCAGGTTTTTTACGATTAGCGTGTTTTTATTCTTACAGCAATCCTAAAAGTCGATAATTGGTAATTTTCAAAGAATAGATATTCTAATTTTTATTTCCATGATAATGCAGAATTTCTGAAATTTGAATACAATTCCTAACTTACACTCCAATGTGAATTAATATACAATACTAATTGGTGAATACTAACAATACAACAAGGACTCCAAAGGCTTTCCATATTAAATTTGAGGGAACTAAATTAAAAACAATAACAGAATTTAGATAAAAATAGATTTAAGGACTCTGACTTGGGTTATTAGTAAACCTGATTACCAATGTATGATTTATAGTAGTCTGTCCTTGAGCTACAAGCATCCTTCAAATGAAATGGAGATAAAATTAACACATTGGTGGAGGGCCTTGAGTACCAATGATGGTGATATTTTGAAGTAACTCTTCAAAATAAAAACCTAAATGTTGGGTTTGAATGGATAGTACACAGATTAATATACCTCCATACCTTGCATATGACTGATCCCAGATCAATCCTTAATATTATTTTCTGTGTTTTTTTTTTATTTGGGGGCCATTTTCTGTGAGGCTCAGGGGTTACTCCTGGCTCTGTGCTCAAAAATCGCTCCTGGCTTGGGAGACCATATGGGACACCAGGGATCGAACCGAGGTCTGTCCCAGGTCAGCTGCTCCAAGTGGCATACCACTGTGCTATCACTTTGGTCCCTCAATCCTTAATATTGCATATAGTTCCCTGAGCACTGTCAGAAATGATCTGTGAGCACTAAGCCAGAAGTAAGCCCTGAGTACTTCTGCTATGGCCCCCAAACCAAAACCAACAAAATAAAATAACTATTAATATATTACAAATATGTAACCCAAGCTTTAAAATCAATATTTAAAAAAAAGTTTTACCCAAGTAATCCATAGGAAGCTTAAAGATTTCATGGAAGATCATGCCATAATAAGAATTATTTAAATGTAGTCTAATACCATTTGATCTAAATTAAGCACTGTGAAATATATAAGGTACATTGTTTATTTTTAAATTTTTTATTTTAACATAGTGGTTTACAAAGTTGCTCTTAAATAGTTATTTCTGGTACTCATTGTTTTATCATCAATTCAACCAACAATGTAAATTTCCCTCCACCTCCATCATCCTCACTTTTTCATTCTCTCCCAAGATTGACCCTTTGCAGATATGAATAATTTACTTAGTATTCCTTGTTAGAACTAAGTGGTAATGGAATTACTAAGGAATAAGTTCATCAAAGGAAATTAAATTTTCATTAAATGAAATTTGTAGGGGCTGGAGCAATAGCACAGCGATAGGGTTTTTTGCCTTGCATGCAACTGACTTAAGACAGACCTCGGTTCGATCCCCCAGAGTCCCATCCCATATGGTCCCTGGAGACAGGAGTGATTTCTGAGCACATAGCCAGGAGTGACCCATGAGTATCAGTGGATGTGGCCCAAAAACCAAAAAAAAAAAAAAATAAATGCAAAAAATGGTCTGATATCACCATGGAGTCATTAAGTCATTGTGTGAGGGTTTATTAGGCTGTTAATTTTTTTTTCTAGTTGATAATTTTGATGTTGATTTTATTTGTTGAGCTTAGGTAGCATCTACGATAATTTCACATCTAATTTGGTACATTCTTACTGAGATATCAGTGCTGAAAAATACAGAGTCGTGCAAACGCTTTATGCCTCTGCATGCTCCAGGAGTCATAGGATCTTTGAAATTGGCATGGCAGTGGCTGCGAATTAATGGCCATGCTTTCCAGAGCTTCTGGAAGTACCGAGACATGGGAGAAGGCTGTCTCTCCTGACTTCAAAAGACCCCCCCAAGAGACTTCAGTCCCCTAACTGATATATTTGGAGTTTTTGTTGGTTACTTAACTGCAAAGATTAGTGAAAACGTGGTGAAGGGGGGTCGTTGGTATTGCAGTAGTTGTGGGGTATGTGGAGACTTCTTGTCCTGTCTGCTTCTGAGGTTCAAGCTGGAACAATCAGCTGTAAGACCAATGTTTTCATGAGGTTTCATGACTTCTCATGCTTTTCTATCCAAAGTTAAATGAATCTATGACATTAGATAATAGGAAGACATGACACCATCTCATATTAATCATCTCATATTGATGCTTTAATTGAATTGGGTCATGGGTGGGTTATATTGATACTGTAATTGAAACTACAGAAATAAAAATTATTTAAAAATAAATTCAAGGTGGTCTAAAATACATTTAGTCCTGGGTCAACTGAGTGCAAGGCAAACCCCAATCACCGTGCCACAGCTCTAACTTCTAATTATACCATAGTTCTTAGAATTTGGTCTTTCAGTAAAACCATAAGCAACATGAAAATGTGAAACATTCCTGTGCACAAGAAAAAAAGACAGGTACTTTCAAACAATGTGATCAATAGAGGTTGTATTTCCTTTTTGATTTTGAAGAAATATAAGGATCTTTGAATTTGCAATCTCAGTTGCACAGCTAAACATATTAGGTGTTCATGTGAGGAAACCTGGAAATAATTAAATAGAGGGATGAAAATACTGTCACATTCTGATCTCAAGGTTGAACTGCTCTATCCTGAGCTTAATTAATATTAAGTCTGGAGTGATAGATAGTACATTAGCTAGGGCACTTCCCTTGCAGGTGACTGACTTGTGTGGGATACAAAGCCCCCCAACTGGTTCCCAATGTCCACCAGGTTTGTTTGGTCTCTGAACACAGCGTCAGAAAGTAATCCCTAAGTGACACCAGTTGTGGCTCAAATACTAACTCATAAGTAAACAAATATTGTAGAAAACCATCTTCTCCAAGGAAGCCAGGGCACAATCAAGTTTGTAATTTTACCATACCAAATGAGAATCTTTAATTTCACTAGAAAAAGTCTTATCTCTAAATTATTTTAGTAAAGTAATAGACACTAAACTTCTTAGAAGTTGACAATATTTGCAGGAACATAAGGAACTAAAACATCCAAATGAATGCCAAGTAAGCTTAATTTAGCAAACAGAAACTAAGATTTATATAGTGCCTGGCTTTAAGAGGTCCAAGTTGCCTAATATATTACCTCATTTATCAAAACACTTTATTATAAATTTTTTCTAACAAAGCAAATACCAAAGCTTTCCATGCTTACGAGCATATTAAGTATTTATATGTTATAGCCTACCATATTTTCCATAAATTTTCTTCTAAATGTCAATAGTCATTAATGAAATGTAAAATAATTGGTAATATTATTATAGTACCATATTTATTTTAGATAATTTTTCTCTATTTTATTTTATATTTGTTCTAATATTCCTTTATAGACTAAATATAATTTTTTAAATTCTCAAGCTATTTATATGTAAATCATGCATTCAATCTCTCATAAGAAATTAATTTCTTTAAGATTAACTCACCTTGGGGCTGGAGAGATTGTTGAGGTCATAAGGCCCTTTCTTTGCACATGACCAACCCTGATTCAATCCCCAGCAATGTAAATGATCTGTGATAATGGAGACTGGAGTAAGTATTGGACACAATTGGGTCCTACACGAGCACACACATAAATCCATACAATTAATTAAATTCTAGATATGTTAAGCTTTTTCTCTAGAACTTAAAACTTTTCTCAGTCTTCAAACTTGTTATTGATTTGCCCGTGTGCCCATGTGTCTTGGTAGAGTTTCTCAATACAGACATCTTAGATTTTTAACTACTGCATAAGGATACCAACTTATCAAATGTAAACAAATTTAGCACAACAGTTTGCATTACAGTGCATATATTGAAACATATTATTATGTTTCATATTCATATTGTTATGCCTATTCTTGAAACATAAAAGTAATTAGAACAGTTTCTTTTAAACAAACCTTTATTTTTTGTTCAATTCATACTGTCTGAAATTTCCAGCCTACAAACTAAGAAAATGAATGCTGAAGTTTGATACCTTTGGAAGCAGATAAATTTCCAGAATACTGTGTAGGAAGTACAAGTAATTAGGTTAAATCTTAGCTCCAACAATTAACTGCTTAATATCTCAGTATTTGAAATGGTAATAATAACATTATTTTTATAAGATCAAATTATCTTGTATGTAAAAGTATTATATTATTGATCATTTAAATGTTTATTGATCTACTATGTACTACTAGTCATAGTTCTGGGTGTCTTAAACTATTTTTGCTTATGCTATCACAATGATTTATTTATTTATGCTATCTTGATGTAGATGTTTTTATATTATAAGAACTCAGAGTGAAAAGGAAAATATTCATTGAATTGTTACTTTTTTGACTTATCACAAATTTTAATGGTTCTACTGGGTTGTTTCACATAAACATTCTTAATTTTTTTTACCTCAACTATATTCCATCAATCAAGCTAAATTTAATCATTGTTCAGAAATAAGGAAAGAAAAAAAATGAACTCTGAAAAGGCAAAAACAGTATGTTGAAGTCAAACAGAAAGAAAGAAGCTACGTTTTGGGTAGGGGTATAATGAGAATGGAGTATATACAGATGTGAAATATAAAGCTAAATTTTAAATGGTATGAAAATTTAAGTAAGTTCTTAATTTTTAAAAAGTATTAGAATTAAAACACTATAAAGACTTTAATACATCTTAGATAAACTTAAAATTTTGATTATGAATTCATCTTCAAATGGAATGTTTACTGAATAAGCAATGTTTTCTAAATTCAGCTGCTTTCCCAATTGGGCATATGTATGTTATATATGTAAATCAATTAACAATAGATCTCATTATCCCTAGTCTTTTTTATTGTTCCTAACATTTTTGGGGGAGGGAACCCCTGGTGGCATTCAAAAGTTATTACTGACTCTGAACTCAGAAATCATTCCTGGCAAGATACAGGGGTTCATATGAATGCCAGGAATAGAACCTGGGTTGGCTGTGTGCAAGGCAAATGCCCTACCCTTGTGCTAGTTCTCTGGCTGTGCTAACATATTTTCTACATTGATAGGTTAGTAAAGTATTTTAAACTTACACTATTATCTTCTCCTATTTTTTATTTAAAGTACCTTAATTTACAAAGTTATTCTTAGACATGTAATGTTTCAGTATTAATTCCACAGCCAGTGCCAACTTTTCTCCCTCAATTTCCCAAAATTCCATTTTCCCATCTTTAAGTTTGGTTAAAGTTTGGGTCTCATGATTTAAGTGTTGTTAACTCTATGGTTTGGTTATTTAGGTTCATCCTTTCTTAACACCACCAAATTTCCTTAATCAACTTGACCCATTCCCTCATTATTTCACCTCTCTTAACTAAACGATTCTATATATTCTTTTATCAATTTAAGAACTAATTTCAGTACCCTCTTTAGCAATATACTATTGTTGAAAGCTATAATTTTATTTGGTATATTAACATTTTATATTGTGTTTTTCATGCTAGCTTTGTTATATTGGTCTTCTGTTTATATTAGTAATAGTTAATTTTATTTAATTTATCTTATTTGCCAAAAATATACAATGGACTTTAAATGTTAGTTAATATTCATAAAATCTTCTGAGGTTAATATTCTATTTGCCATTTGCAGTCATTAAAATTGATTCTGAGAAAAATTTAAGAACTTTTCCCCAAGTTTGTGTACTTGGTAGGTATCAATAATACTACTCAAATAAAGCTATGCCCTTTGCATAAGCATAATACTTATTAGAGATTTAAGCATTTTGTAGAAAATAGCACACCCTCTGATTATTTCAGATTCTCTTATCATAGTCTCTCATAATCTTTAGTTTCTTGCAGAGCATTTATTATAATTTATACTTCTAATGATTTATTTCCCCAATATATACAACATTAATGAGAATATTTCTATTTTACTTACCCTTTAAATACATGCAGCATATTGTGTGGCATAGAGTAGACAGATTCAATATGTGTCAAATGAATGAAGTTTTAATATTCTTATTTCTTGTAATTACAACAGAAGATAAGAAATGATTTGTTTCACCCATCTTCTTAAATTAATGGTCACACATTCTTTTATAAGCATGATTTAAATACATTTTTATAAATACTTTAAACATTCCATTGTTTTGAGTACTTGTTTGTTCTTAATCTTATTATTATGAATAATGCTCAATAATACTGTTTTTTAAATCATCTATGACAACCCAAATTGCTGCTTTATTTGTTTGGGGCCATATCTGGCTCTTGTATTTACTCCTAGCTCTGGCACAGAGGTCATGACTGGCTATGTTTGAAGAACCATATATAATGTCAAGGATATGGGGTTGGCTATCTACAAGGCAACTGATTTAACCCCTGTGCTATCTGTCCAGACCTGAAAATTTCTAGTTCCTTAGAATAGATTCCATGTTGGCAAAATATCTGATTAGTAATACAATATCTTATTATCTTGAGTTGATAATATTTTTCCAGGTAACCGTTTCTTCTCATAACAAAAGTTTATGGTTATGATGACAGTCAAGTATAACAAAAATAGATATGATACATTTTAAAATAGATTTCACAAATAATGTTTAAATGCAGTGATGAGCATGAACATCTTATTAAGTTCCTGATTTTATAAAAACCTTTCATTTCTTTACTCTGTGCATGATGTTAGCAGTTTATAATATATGGCTTTTGCTATTGTATATTACTTCCATTTTCAACTTATTGTGTTTATATTATTAACATGTTGAATCTTGTCAAAGGTTTTTAGCACTTACATATATAATCATGTCAATTTCATCTTATTTTTTTTGTTTTGTGTTTTATTATAATAACTTAATATATTGATTAACTTTGCATTCTTAGAATGAATCCTGCTGGTCATGATTGTGTGAATGTGCTATTGGAGTTGATTGCCAAGACTGAGAGGAAGGAGGATTTTTACAGTTATGATCAATAGAGATAATTTTGTGTAGTTTTTTTTTTTTTTGGTTGTTGTTCTGTTTGTAGGTGCATTTATGTGTCTGTGTGTGTGTGTTGTGAGAAAGAGAGAGCTGCATTTTTATAGTTTGGTAAATTGGAGTAATATTTTCTCATAAAATATATTTGGAATTATTCCCCATCCTCAATCATTAGAAAGAATTTCAGCGTTCAAAGAAATTCTTTGTGGTGACATAGACTTTACTTGTGTCACCACCTTTGCTTGTGATTTGGGTATGGTGAAGTATTTATTATTATTTTGGTTTCCATACTTGCAATTGTTATATTCAGATTTTATATTCTATTTATTTTACTTTTTAATTGATTTATTTAAGGATTGTGGTTTCTCAATTATTTATTGTTGAGTTTCAGTTATACAATATACACCATACTTCACCAAGACACCCTTCCTGCCATGAATGTCTCCCATTTCCTTTCTATTCTCCCCACTTGTCTCTAGGGCAGGGAATTTGTTTCTCTCTTTTTTGGTACTGTGGTCTGCTATTTTTATGGGGGTGGATACCTTTGTGTTCATTTCTCCTATTTCAAGAATGAGTTATTGTCCAGACCAATCAGTTTCAGCTATCATTGTCCTAGTGGATCATTCTTTACTCTACCTGTACTCATTGCATTTTGTGGTGAACTTCCTGTATGTCCTGGACCTACTGATCCTTAAATCTATCATCTCTGGATATTGTTACCATAGAGTCTTTTATTTTTCTTATATCTCAAAAATGAGTGAGATCATTCTATGTCTATCCTTTTCCTTCTTGCTAATTTACTCAGTAACTTCAAACTGAAATAACAGCTCTCAAATTTTCTATTCTTTGAAAGATCTAGCCAGGAAAATTAATCAAGAAAATAAAAGAATATCAAGTGTAATCATAAAGGTTACTATGGACTATATCTGATTTCAGTTACTGAATGATTTCTTAGGCCTCACATTCTGCAGCCCTGAAGTCACTGAACATTGCTCCATTGGTTCTTATAGGTCTTCATCATGACCTGTACAGCTCAGATAATCTCTAACATTCAGACCCAAGTGGCATGTATCTTCAGAAGAAGAAAGGGCAAGGTATAGGAGAGAAAAGGACTGGAAGTGGAGGGGATGTGGGGAGGAGAAATGTGAGACTATGGGAGAGGAAAGGGGAGGGAAGCTAGATGAAGCAGGGAGGTAAGGTAAGGTAAAGAGGGAAGACAGGGAGAAGCAAAGAGGAAGGAGAGAAAGAGGGGAGAGGAGAGGAGAAGTGAGGAAAGGAGAAGAGAGGAGAGGAGAGAAGAGAGGAGAGTCGGAGAGGGGAGGAGAAGAGGGTAGAGGAAAGAGGAAAGGGACAAATAGAAAAGGGAAAAAAGGAAAAATGAGGGAGGTAAGTAAGGAAGAAATGAGAGAAAGGAAGGAAGGAAGGGAAAGAGGGAGGGAAGTAAAAGGAAGGAAGGAAGAAAAGAAGGAAGAAGGGAAAGAAGGAAGGAAGAAAAGAAGGATAGAAGGTAGTAGGAAAGGAGGGAGGGAGAAAGATCAAAGAAAAAGAAATAGGTGTTTGCTGATGACATAAAACACATAGAAAACCCTATTTACGCACACTACTAGAAATACTGAGTTTGGTAAACTAGCAAGCTGTGTAATTATTTTTCACAGGTCTGTTATATCTATATTTACAAACAATAAATGAGAGAAAATAAAATTAAGAAAACACTACTATTCACAAATGCATAAAAAGATAAAATACTAGGAGTGAACCTACTAAGAGGTAAAATGCTTATGTACTTCACAAATCATAAGGCATATCTAAAAGAAATAAAATACACAAAAATTGAAAGACACATGTGTTTATGAATCAAAAGAATAAAATAAGCTACAAATTCAATATGTCCCTTTTTGTATAAATGCATCATTTAAAAAAACAAAATAAACCATTTTCTAATATATTTGGAACTACAAATAAACCAAGACCACAGATTGATTTGTGCATCTCTCTTGTTTTTTTTTTTTTTTCCTTGCATAGGCACAGTAAATATTTGAGATATTAGGAAGGGAATTCCCTTGGCCTAAGAGATAGATATCGGGTAATGGGAATAACTACTGGCTCCGTACATGCGCTTTTATTCTTCCCTAGGTCCTACTGTGGTGTCTGGAAACTTTTTGTTCTGATGTGGGTGATAAAAGCGTGCCTCTGTAACTAGAGATCTTGATATTTGCACAGGTCAAAGGATGGAGCCTAGGATGAAGTCTTTCTTTACGGCTCTCTAAGTTGTAATCCATCACTGTTGTTCTAATCAGTCTTCTGTAATTGGTGGCCTTGGTGTTTGCCCCTATCAGAAGACAAAGTCTAGGATAGAGTCTTTTGTTATGTTTTCCAATGATCTACTCAGTTGCAGTTGTTTCCGTCAAACCTCTGGAATTAGAGATTTTGATTGTTGTACATATCATAGGCTAGGGCCTACACTAGGGTCCTTTTTATTGGTCCCAGGATAAGTTCTGCCTATTTATTATTATCAGAGTCAGTCTTCTGTTGATAGAGAAGTTGGCTTTTGTACAAATCAAAGAACGACGTGTCTTCTGATTTCATCTTATTGTTATGAGGTGAGGTAAGACTACCAAGTAGTTGCCATATTTCATCATTGTCAGGATGTCTTATCGAAACTGACATATGTTGGTGTCAGAGCAGTATTAGGGCTGTCCCCAAGGGAGATTGGTTCCTGGGGATGTGGCAGAGAACTGTGTCAGTTCTATGTCTGAGATCTCGGGTACGGGGTTGGATGGTGGCTGTCTAATCACCAGGACTATAAGTTGGGTCCACATGACATATGTTCAGGGTGGGAGGTGCCCCTGTATTGTAAAGTGTATGAGTTCTAATCTCTAGTAGATAGTAGCTTATTTCTATATGTACAATTCCATACCAGAACCACAGTCCTGAAATAGAAAACAAAACAAAGCCAAAAAGAAAGAAAGAAAAACCCAATAACAGACAACAGCAATAACA
>PVKC010011320.1:0-24862 GCA_004027635.1 Crocidura indochinensis
GTTACTCCTGGCTCCATGTTCAGAAATTGCTCCTGGCAGGCACAGGGGACCATATGGGGCACCGGGATTCGAACCGATGACCTTTTGCATGAAAGGCAAATGCCTTACCTCCATGCTATCTCCCCTCATTTCATTGTTTTAAGCTTTCAGTTTATGCAAAAATTCTAAGTATTCATATTAAGGACACTACTGATAGAAAAATAATAGCTGATTTTTTTTCTCCAGTGTAAAGTCACTAGAAAATAAGTATGTATTGTGAACCTCTCACTAAAATTTAGGATTTTTTTTATATTTTTAATTTTCATTTAAAATAATCATGGTTGTTTCTACAATCATTTATTTATTTTTATATGCGAAGTATTTTAATAAATAAATACAGCTGGACTTGATGTTAAAATATAAGACAGTGAACATTTTGTTTGAATTACATTAAAACAATTTTCCTAGACACATTCTAGGAGCTTAAATGAGTCTCATAAACTTCTGAGGAAGTTTGAGAAGCATGGGTACAAGCATAATCAAAGTCCTTTGAAAGTCATTCTATGTCTTTACATTTGAACAGTACTCACAAAATGATTTACAAAGAAATGGAATACTACAGCTTAGGAAGTTGTCGCTCCTGGCAGACACGGGGGACCATATGGGGAACCGGGGGATCGAACCACGGTCCGTCCTAGGTTAGCACAAGGCAAGGCAGGCACCTTACCTCCAGCGCCACCACCCAGCCCCCAGCTCAGGAAGTTTAAAGATGACCTAGATTGCTGCAGACGCCCAGCATCCCTAAGCAGAGCCTTCATTGGGTCCGGGAACCTTTCACGGGGAGAGAGCTGGAGCATGAAATGGACGGAAAACAGAATAATATTGTTGAAATTAATTACCACACACAATGTATGGGGACTGACGTCTAAAAAGACGAAGACAAATTTATTTTTTCAGCTGGATGACTTTTAAGGATGAACTCTGGAATGTGGAGTGTAGTTAGGGAGAACAAAGAGAATGGGGGAAGATCGGGGATGTAAAATGGAAGGCCATAACTAAAATCTGCATATTAAAAGACCGATACTGCAGGTAAGAAAAAGTTCTATTGTGGGTTAGCAGTATGTTTTGGGTAAGGAGAAGAAACATGAATCTCAAGAAAGCTGGAGGAGAGAGACAAATAATGTTTTAGATCTTTGGGGAAACGGAGATAATTGCTACCATCATGAGCTAGTCTTAGGACAAACAAGTTCCTGGCGCTAAGGTTTCACTAGAAGTAAGATTGACAAAGAGACTAGCCAGCGGGAGAATTTTGGCAGTTTTTCTGCACTGTATTTTCTTTGTCTGAGGAAAAGCCTGATTTCTAATAATGGTCAAAATAAAGAGAGAGATAGCATTATCACAGCCACGTTGGAATTATAGCCAAACAATCCACGCAAAGGGTCAACTGATTTTGACTTTTCTAAGTGGACCTTTTTGGCAAATAATTCCTTTTTAGGAGTGCACTGCACCTAAGAAGGCTAAAAAGCACGTCTGGTGTGTGCCCTTCCTAGGGGGGTGGGGGGCAATACTAGATCATATACTAGAATCAATTAAAAATTGCTCAAATTGGCCTGAAGCAGCACTGAACAAGAACTTTTCTTTGATTTTTAAACTCAAAATTTATGTGCAGTTTGTATGTGCATATGTGTACACTGCTTTGCAACATAATACATATGCCTTACAAGAACTTTAAACAAATAAAAAATAAAGAAAAAAGAAAGGTAGATTCAAAACAGCATTGAGAGCCTTAACTTTGAGAATCTTATGTATTCTCTCAGCTATGCCATTTTCAAATTTCACTTGATCTTACACCCCTTGGCTTTGGTATCTTCTTAATTTGATTATTGAGATTTTGACTATTTTTTTTCAGTTATTCTCTTTTATTTTTTTCTATTGCTTTTCTTTCCTTCAAACAAAACCACATAACTCAATTTATCTAGCTCTGCCTCTTAAATAGAGAGGGAAACAAGGAGGGTACCAGGACCAAACAGATATATGATCACTAATAGTAAGCTAAACAAAGAGGGTACCACCTACTCTAGCAGCCTGGGGTGTGATGGAGGGGTGTATAGGTTGCAGAAAGGGAACTGGGATGAGGGGAGGCCAAATTTGGTGATGGGTATTCCCTGATTCAATGTTAATATGTACCTAAAATACTACTGTGAAAGATATGCAAGCCATTATGATCAAAATAAAAATGAAAAAAATTAGGATATTTTAAATAAAATTAAAGACAAAAATCATCACTTCAAAGTAGTTCAAACAATTTGAAAGGAGCATAAACTTTTTCTTTTTTCTTTTTTTTGGGGGGGGGCCACACCCGGTGACGCTCAGGGGTTACTCCTGGCTATTCGCTCAGAAGTCGCTCCTAGCAGGCACGGGGAACCATATGGGGAACCGGAGGATCGAACCGCAGTCCATCCTAGATTAGCGCAGGCAAGGCAGGCACCTTATCTCCAGCGCCACCGCCCGGGCCCCCATAAACTTTTTCTTGAAATGGATCCACATGGCCAATATAAAGATGTCAAAATTTTAAAATAAATTTTCATTTAAAGATGAGATTTTTTAAAATATCATAAGTTTGCTAATTTGAAAAAAAAAACAAAAAATATTAAAATCAACACAGATTACAGCTGATTTTTAAAATTTAGAACAGTAAGAAGAGTTTTGGATAGAAATATTTTTGAAATACTGGCATATATAATTATTGATAAATGTAAGCTATATTTAAAAACATTATGTAGGTCTATGACCTACACTTGGCAGTGTGTAAACAGAGAGATAAATGGTATGAAGCCATATTTCAACTAAATTACACTGAACTCAAAGGACTCATCCTATGTGCAGTTTTATAAAGAGAAGCAGTTTTGAGTGAAGCACAAGAAACCTGATATTGCTGAATATTGATCACATACCAAGCACTGTATAGATGTGCATAAGATGTGTTCAACTGTCTTATGGATAACAGTGTTTTATGCCAACTAACATAGGCCATAAGTCTAATATTCAAGACATTGCCTGAAAGATAAAGTCCAAATTCTGCAGAGAAAGTTAGATTGCTAGTTAAAGGGAAGACCCAGGTTTCCATGAGGGAAATTTAGATTGTTGTATTGTGATGAGGTGCTTCAGAAGCTGGGAAGACAAGAGTACAAAATTTTTCATCGGGCATGGTTTAAGAGATATATGGTGTTCATATAGTAAGCCTAAAGACAAAAAGAGGAATAGGCTCCATCTTTATACCTTTTCTGCCTGCTACCAGAGTTCTTAGACATAAGTATAAGATTCTGGTTATCCTAGTCTTTGAGGTAAAAATCTTTTGATCATTTTGATACCTTCAAGATATAAAAAGTATCAAATATTTTGATATCTTCAGGGAGAAAGACCTAAAAGCATCATTTAAGAAAAGGCTCTCTTAGGAGAAGATTTGTAACTCTACATTAAACAACAACAACAAAACAGTGAATCTATTTTCCTAGGAATAGGAAACTCATCATTTTTGCTGTTAAAATTCTGAGCTCATCTCTGTGATCTGCAGCACCATTCGGGCATCTGTATTAATAGAAAACTGAAGGAAGAAAATGTAGGCCATCATTTAACAATGATCTGGGCAAGTATCTGGATGGCTGTCACCTAATCTTTCTTTTCTTGAATGTCATACAGAAGATTTAGAAAAGACAATCAAGGCATATCCATGATGCCAAACAGTAGTTGATGGATTATTGGCATAAAAGCTGAGTGAAATAGTAGGAGAAAAGGCTAGAACCCACGTGGAACTATAAATTTTTAGTCAATTGCATGTTGAAAAGAATGGGTTAGCACCAAACACAACAATGCACGTTAACTCTGAACCCCATTGTAAATCAGTGGAACTGGTTTTTGGAATAAAGTGTAGGCAATGAGAATATTTTGAGTATAAATTCTAGAAATGATTTTAATTTGTCTGATATTGGTCAAGTGAAATTCCTCAGAAAACTTTCATTTATTGTACACTAATCCTTGCCCTAAGAACCTACAATGACTTCTCATTCTTTTAAGAATAGTTTTAAGATATTTTTCAGAAGATTATAAGAGTCTGAGTGAAGACATCTGTTTCTTTCCCTCTCAGACTTTGTTTCTACTAGTTTCCTTTCCCCCACTTGCCCACAAAACTCCTCCGCAGTTTTACCTTTTGCAACACTTTCCCAAATCTTACATGAATTTTTCCAAACCTTTGCTAGTTGGGAGACCTTCCTCAGAACTCCCAAACATATTGCTATGTCCAGTCCCTTATGACTCTTCCTTCAAACCTCAATTAGCCTGCTTATTTACCCCTGAGTTTCTTTACTGCCTTGATCTGTTTTCTTGACTTAAAGCTGTACCAACATCAGGATCTTATCTAATTTTTTCCTTTATTTCCAAAAGAGACTGGCAGGCATAATCTCACTCAATTCTCCAGCCCTAGACTGGAGTTACAATAAGTATTGAGCACTTCTATTGCATGAAACTATGCCAATTTGATTCCTGTCATCACATATGGTCCATCATGCAGTTCCAGGTGTGATCATGGAAGACAGATAGAGATAGAAGTAAGTACTGAGCATTGTGGCCCCAAAGAAGCAAATAAATAGGAATGTTCATCCTCTCTGAAAATCATCGCTACCACAACCTAATGAATGTTTCATCATAAGGCTCATTGAGAAGCCTTTCCTAAATGAAGATGGCTGACCAACATTTCTGATAAGTGAGGGCTATATTTTTCATACTTAATTAGAACATTTATTTCACCTAAATATGAACCTCTCACTATCTAATAGTAGGAAGGCCCACTGAGAAGCCTTCCTTCAGAGTGCATGACTGATGGAAGATTTCTGTAGTGAAGATGAAAAGAAATCTCATCAGAAGGCCCACAGAGAAGTTTTTCCCTCAGTGTGGATGGCTTTTAAGATTTCTGTTAGTGAAACTGACATTCTGCATGATTTGAAACAAACATTTAATTGGCTTAAATATGAATCCCTCTTCTGTTGTATTTAGTGTATATACTTGAACCTTTTACTCCTAATATAAGGATTTTTACAGGCAAATATAGCCTTGATTAAATTTCTCTTTATCTGGAAAATTCAGCAACAAAAAACATTTCAAAACAACTTCTTTCCTCTTTGTCTTTAAAATACCCTTGCAGTTCTACTTTTAGGACAACTCTAAAGGACCTTGAGTGCTTGTTAAATAATTTTTACATCAAAAATGTTTGGTCAGAATGTAATATTGGGTTGTTGAACTTTACCAGGAAATGAATTGCATCCCTTTTAGATATATCTTGTCTCCTTCATTTGCCACTTATACAATAAAACCTCTCCCCTCTGAAATAGGAAGTCTGACAGGGAATCTCAGCCCCTTGCTAAATCCCCTAATTTGCATCTGAGTCTAGTCAGACAGGAACTTCTCTGAGATGTTAAAATTAACCTTCTCTTTTATAGCTATATACTGTTACTTAATTTAAATTTATTCATCAGGTCTATGTACCACCCTAACCAGGTGAATTGTTTATAAATCAAACACTGTATATTAATAATGTATTTGTTAACTAGAAAGATATTTGTGTTTTGCAAATGTGAGCATTCTTTTTATAGTAAAAACTGACTGGAAAAATGCCCCATATATACTCCTGATTCTTCATTAGAGACCAAAACGTTATTCTCCTACATACTCTATGTTGTCTCCTCATTTCTTCATATTTCTACCGTCTTGCACTCACGCTCTTTGAGGGGACTCAAAGAAGTTCTCTACTCAACAGGACCAAAGCTGCAATGGCAGAAAAAATAGTTCTTAATTGCTCCTTTTCCTTTCTCTAAAGAAAAGAAATATTTTCCTGTGACATTACTGCTATTATTCATCATTGCCTACTGCAGATTTTTTTTAAGGCATTGATTATCTAATATTGCTGGGGTAAAGAATGTCCTAGTGGATCTTTTTAAGGAACACTTGAACACTTTGGCAGTAGCAAATTTAAGGACTGAGAATAGTATATCAAAACTATAAAACATAATGGATAATAAATAAATAACATTGCACATTAAAAGTGTAATATGTTTTAATTCCTATTCTCAGTCCTTAAATTTATTAGAAGTTTTACTTCTTCCCTCAGTCATTAAGTGCTTCATCCATTTTTATGTTCATTTTAATTTTTACTTTGCTATTTGAAAGTAAATAATAATCACCTACTTAATTCCCAAGTATATATTATGTTATTTTAATAGAGTTCTCTATCTCTCTCCTATACCATTGACTTAAATTTCTCCTCACTTCAGTAACACTATATGAATTTACTATTACCACTGTTTTATTTTCTGCATATTCTCTTTATTTCTAAATAAAGTGGTGGGCATTTTGATTTGTACCTTTGAACCCCTAGAGCCTTATATTCTATAAAAATAATAGTAGATGATCAATAGTTACATAAAACAAAAACATGAATATTAGTTACTTATATATTTCAAAGTGCTGAGAGCTTGAAATCTCTTGCTTAATCCTATTTCAATCATTATGGGTTCTAATTTAACTTCTGCCAGAAACCAGGCATTTGACCTTGAACCTTAAAATTTGACTTCTTTATGTTCATGTATAAGTTATCCTTAATGTAGTATTAGGTCATTCAGCTAAGTAATGTCTCTCTGAGCCTTAAAAAATCTGCTATTCTGGGAACCATATCAAATGATCTCAATCCTTACCATGTAGAAAATACATTTCAATTTATTTCTATGGAAGGAAACAACTTGACTTTCCTGCCTACATCTTTGAAAGATTGTTTTTTTTTCTTTATAACTTGGAACAATAAGAACATCTGCTCGAAGTAAATCAGGCATAAGCAAGGAGCAGCTGTTAGTGCCCTTCCAATTATTTGTAACTTGATTGTCTTTAGCAACAGAACTTTTACTCTATTGCCTAGTACACATGGTTGGCAGCAAGACAATAGCTATTCTACAAACACATGTCCTGGCATCTGTAAAATGTAGATTGCATTTGCAAATCACTGAATTTGACATTCTGACTCAGACCCTGAAGGAGAAAGTATAACTGCCAAACCCAAGCTATTGTTGCTTGATCTTCAGTACTTTAGTGCATGAAAGAAGAGAGATGAGCCGGTTCAGCACCCTAGAGCCCTTGCCAGGAGAAGGAGAGTAGCAGGTTACTCAGACCAAAGTTCACAGAGGAAGGGAGTTCTGGGGGTTCTGGTTATATGGACACGGCCAGTAAACAATACTGCTACTCAAGGTAAGTTGTCTTATTTATTTTGTAAGTTTCATAGACCCTGTCTTGATGATAAATTCAACTTTGTGTTTCATCTTGTGGGTATGTCCTTGTTTATTTGCTATCCATGAGAATCTACTTTGGAATTGGGACTGTAATTATTACCAGTCTTGTAGGCTTTAGAAAAGTGGTTCTTAAACTTGGCTCTGCATGTGAATCTCCTCAGGAACTTTAAAATAGTTCAGTGCCCAAACTACCCATGAGGCCACTTAAATCAGAAATAAAATATCTGGTTGCAGACAAATACACTACTATTTTTAAAGGTCTCCAAGTAATTCTTATTTGTTGCCAAAGCTGAGACTCTTGGCTTTAGAAACTATAGTTCAGAGGGAAGTAAGAGCCAGATAAAATGAGAGAATGTTGGTGCCAGAATTTACAAGGTGCTGTGGCCTTTCTAGTTCAACCATGGTAAAAATTAAATTATGCCTTAGCTGAGATTCATAAATCAGTATTATAGAGAAAATAAATGCATGATTAAGGAGTAAGAATGAATTATAATGAAAATAAGAAATTTAAACATAGGGAAATGGTTGATTAGAGCTTGAACATAAAGAATAAAGAAGAAAAACTTTCCTAGTTTAAATGACTATAGAAAAGTGGTGCCAACAGTTAATTTAAAGGAAGGTAGATGGAAGTATTAACCTTGGGGAAAGATGAATCCCATTACAAACATTTGAGAACCTGGACTCTTAGGATGAAAATATTCAGTAGATACTTAGATAGATATATCTAGTCTGAGAAATGATGGGAGAAGTCTTGGAAGGAGAAATATAGGAAAAATTAATATACATATTAATACTTAATATGTATGTACATATTAATCACTTAATATACATATTTTATATTTTTGGGTTTTTTGGGGCCACACCTGTTTGATGATCAGGTGTTACTCCTAGCTAAGTGCTCAGAAATCGCCCCTGGCTTGGGAGGACCATATGGGACCCCGGGGGATCGAACCGAGGTCATTCTTTGGCTTAGCACTTGCAAGGCAGACACCTTACCTCTAGCGCCACCTCTCTGGCCCCATATTTTATTTTATTTTGAATATCTGTTCGAAGGTTATGGATCAAATTTTTATTTAACAGTATATGACTGTTGATGATATTTATTTTTACCTTACTTAAGTCTTGTCATTTGTAGTTTTTAAGAAAATGGTCTAGAGATTAGACATATTTCTGATCCATATCAGTTTGCATGGTATAGTCTTTGGAGGCACTTGCCACAATAGCCAGCCAGAGTTTTCCTTGAAAGAACAGGGATTCTGCAGAACTTTGAAACAAATATCTTAGCAATAATGCTTGCCTTAAGATGATTCCTTTTTTTGTGCTTCTAGTTACTGATTTCTAGACTCATGTGTATTGCTTATAGGGAATCTAAAGTTCACCAAGTCCACCAAGTCCATCAAAGGAGATAGCTTTATCTGACTGCTTTCCATAAGTTACACTTAGTCCCATGATCAATTTTCTGCCCTGAGCTAGCATTGTAAGCATTGCACAATATGAAACAATGTTATAAAAACATGTCTAACTGCATTTTATAGTAATATGGGAGAAAATGGGACATATACCTTGTAGAATCTTTGAGAGATATTAATGAGATTATAGATGGCAGAAGTTCTTAAATTTATCTGATTTACCTGCCCCCCCTTTTTAATTACCACTAACATCGATTTTAAAATATACCTTTGTTTTGTTTTGTTTTGTTTTTTTGCAGTCAGACCTGGCAGCATTCAGGGGTTACTCCTGGCTCTACACATAGAAATCACTCCTGGCTGGCTCAGGGGATCATATGGGATGCCCGGATTCAAACCACTGTCCTTCTGCATACAAGGCAAATGCTCTACCTTTATGCTATCTCTCTGGACCTAAAATGTATATTTATTTAACTGAACAAAACCAGTAAGAATTCCCCTAAATTTCACTAGAGGTTATTATAGAACTCCTTGCATGGTTTCAGTGCCTTCAGAGTCAGTCTTTTCCACTTTGGAAAAAAAAAAAAACTGATCTAAAGTATTCCCTGCGGCGCCTGGACATGTCAGTTATACTAGCTATACTTATTTATCTAGAGAGATGTGAAATGGAAATACTGGTGCAAGAAAAGATTTAGAACAGAAAACTATCAGGAAATTTGTAACTATTAAAGAAAAAAGAAAGGCAGTTGAATCAAGTTAATTATAGCCAAAATAGTTCTCCCTTAAATGATATATGTTGAGAATGATAGCTCAGCCAAGTTACATTTGCAGGAAAGCTCAGCAACCAAAACTGAACAAACAGTCGTCCTTTATTTAAAAATCACAAAATATAGTATAACGTTCATGATGTTCTTGGTCCCTGCTTGTTTTATGACAAGCTTTGAGAGTTCTTTGTGGGTGGCTGAACATAAAGGCAGAACCGAAACTGAGGCAGAGTTTTCTATAAAGTACTTTGGAAGATGTAGTAACATAGTTGTCCCAGGTCCTAAAGGAGAATGGAATGTTGGAAATCACCCAACCATTTCCTACACTCAGTCCAGGCTGAATCAATATTCTTAACTTTACAAAAGTCAAACTTTGAACTTCACAAAACTAAAAAAAAAAAAAAATCTTCCTAAATGAAAACTGAAGATAGGAGAGAATGGCCTTGCAATGGCAGTTGTTTCTTTCAATAAAATGATTTTCTTCTGAGAATCCTAAACACATTTTTGAGATATCTGTCTGCTGAATCATTTCCTGTCTGTGAAGTTAAACTCAAAACAATCTGGTATACTTGATTGGAGTTATGGCCTGGATTCACATTTCACTCAATACTTGTATGACCCTGAGAAAAATCACTTCATTACATATTAGTTTTTCTATTCTTTAAATGCAATAAATAGAGGCATGAATGATTCTCTGATACTGGCATTTCTTTTTTTTCCCCCATGCTGTTTATATGTGATAAACTGTATAGACTCACATAAGATTACTTAAAGCTAGCAACAGTTTTCTGGATAGAATATTATCCTATACTTATTGTAAAATTCAAGCTTTGGTAACAAATATATGAATATATTGGGAAAGTCTCTGAAATATCTTTGAAATTTCTTGCAGCTATAATTATTTCAAAATTAAGGATTTTACCTACTATGATAGAGCAAGCATAGAGTTATTTAATATTCAGTATGAGATTATGAATGTGAAACTTCATTTTAATTTTTTACTTTTATTTAAACACCATGATCACAATATGTTCATAATTGAGTTTCAGTTTTATAATATACACCACCTTTCCTTCACCCATGAACATTTCCAGTAACCAATGTACCAATGTCCCCTGCCATTCTCCCTCTGTCTGTCTCTGGAGCAGGCATTTTGTCCCACCACCCTGGCTTATTTTTTGTTTTGAACACTGTGGTGTAAGCTATTAATGCTAATGGAGGGGAACTACCATACCACTTTATCTTCAATTAACACCCAGTTATTGTCCAGATGATAAGTTCCAACTATACTTGTCATAGTGCTCTCTTCTCTACCAAGAATGTACTACTCCACTATTATGGCAAAATTCCTACCATGAACTGGCCCTCCTGGCCCTTATCTCTATTGTCTTTGTATATCATTACCATACAATGTTTTGTTTATACCCCATAGATGAGTGAGACTATCCTCGGGCTATGTCTCCCTCACACTCATTTCACTAAGCATAATGTTCTTCGTATCCATACTTGTTTAAGCGAATTTCATGACTTTATTTTTCCTATCAGCCATATAGCACTCTGTGTACAGATTTCTTTTTTCACTCATCTGTTCTCAGGCACTTGGGTTGATTTCAGATTATGAATATTGTAAATAGTGCTTCAGCGAACATAAAAGTGCAGAGGACATTTCTGCACTGTATTTTTCAGTTCCTAGGAAATGTTCCTACTAGTGGTATTGCTGGATAATATGGGTTCTGAACTTCTAATTTTGTGAGGATTATCCATAGTTTTCCCAAAGGCTGGACTAGATGACACTCCCACCAGCACTGAATGAATGCCCCTTTTTCTCTGCACTAGTGTCAACACTGTTGTGTGTGTGTGTGTTTGTGTGTGCACATGGGAGCCTGCAAGTCTGCATACATATGTGTGATGTGTTCCAGTCTCTGGTATGAGATGATTCTTAATTGTTGGTCTGATTTGCATCTTCCCGATAATTAGTGATAAGGAGCATTTTTTCATGTGCCTTTGGTCATCTGGTTTTCTTTCCTTGACCAAATGTCTGTTCATTTCTTCTGCCCATTTTTTGATGTGGTCAGATATTTTTTCTCGCTAAATTCTATTAGTGCTTTGAATATCTTAGATATTTACCTCTTATCAGATGGGTGTTGGGTGAATAGTTTTTCCTGTTCTGTATTTATATCGTAGTCACAATTTCCCATTATGTTAACAAGCATCTCAGTTTAATGTTGACCCATTTGTCAATCTTTGCTACCATTTACTTAGCCAGTGGTGTTTCTTCCCTGAAAATGACTACCTTCGGTGTCATGAAGTGTTTTCCTTATATTTTTCTTTATTTAACTTTATTTAACTTATGCTTTCAAGTCTGATAACAATGATTTTAACCCATGCTGATATGTTTTTGTGCACAGTGTTATATACAGTTCTAAGTCTCCTATTTCACATGAGACTGACTGGTTTCTTCAAAAACTAAGTGATGAAGACGCATTCATTTA
Organism: Crocidura indochinensis; assembly: GCA_004027635.1. NCBI lineage: Eukaryota > Metazoa > Chordata > Mammalia > Eulipotyphla > Soricidae > Crocidura > Crocidura indochinensis. Next base: position 11,970 of record PVKC010011320.1, read on the forward strand.
TTTACTTTATATTTTACCATTTATCAAAAATTAATTGATCATATACATGGGGACAATCTCAGAGTAATTGCCTATTCATCTATTGAAATATCTGTATTCCAGTAGCAAGTTGTTTTTTATTATTTTATTATTTTTAATATATAATATATTTATTTAAGCAACAAGATTATAAGCATCTTTGTAGTTGGGTATCAATTACAAAATGAACACCCCTTCACCAGTGCAATGTTCCCACCACCAGTGCCCCCCATACTGCTCCTCCTCCAACCTCTGCCTACATTCAAGACAAGTATTCTACTTCTCTCAGTCATTACCATTGTCATGATAGTTGTAGTGTAATTATTTCTCTAACTACACTTACCACTCTTTGTGGTAAGATTCATATTATAGTCCAGTCCTTCCAGCACTCATTTTTATTGTCTCTGGCCATTATTACCATAATCTCTTTTATTTTTCTGAAAACCCATACATGAAAAAGACTATTCTCTGTCTCTCTCTGTCTCTCTGTCTCTCTCTCTGTCTCTCTCTCTCTCTTTACTAGCAGTAAATGAGTGTTCTTTTCTCCCCACATCCCTGCCAGAACTGACTATTCTTGTAATTTGTAATGTGCGCCAGTCTCTGTGGCATGGGATAGTACCAAACTGTTTTAATAATTACTCCTATATAGTACAGTTCTACATTGGGGAAGTGATACCTTCCATCTTCTTTTTCCCAAGGATTGCTTTATTTGTTCATGGAAGTTTATTGTTCCAAATGAATTTCAAAAGTGTTCAATCCACTTCTTTGAAAAATGTCATGGATTTTCTTATAGGGATTGCTTTAAGTCTGTACAATGCTTTGGGAAATATTGTCACTTTGATTATTTTAGTTCTCCTAATCAAGGAGCAGCGTACTGTCTTCACTTCATTATGTCCTCTTTTATTATTTGAAACAGTATTTTGTAGTTTTCTTTGAATAGTTTTTCACTTCTTTAGTTAAGTTCACTATGAGGCGCATGATTTTCTGAGTCACAATTGTGAATGAGATTATCTTTTAAATCTCTTTTTTCTATTTCATTTTTATATAGCAAACACACTAAATTTTGCATATTAAATTTGTAGCCTGTAACTTTATAATACAAATCTATTGTTTCCAGAGTGCTTTTGTGGAGGCTTTAGAATTTTTAAAATACAGTATGATATCATCTGAAAACAGTTAGAGCTTGACTTCTTCCATTCCTATTGTATTGATTTTATGGAGTTATGTTTTATGGCCCAGCATGTGTTCTATCTGGAAAGTGTTCATTTGCCTTGGACAAGAATGTATATTTAGCTTTGTGAGGATGAAAAGACCCTTATAAGGCCTCTACTAAGCCATTCTTTTCTATTTACACCTTGAAATAATATATACTTGTCATGTTTTAGCCTGGTTGATCTATCGAAAGGTAACAAGGCAGAGTTGAAACATTCTGCTACTATTGTATTGTTATTCATGTCTTTTTTTAAAGTCTATTCAAAGCTGTTTTAAGTATACAACTGGTCCCCCATAGGGTGCTTATATGTTTAGGAGTATGATTTCTTTGTTTACATATCTCTTGATTTTTGAGAAATGGCTATCTTTGTCTCATAACATTTTTAAGCCTGAACTCTTTGTCTTTTGATATTAGTATGGCAACCTCAGCTTTTTAAAGGGAGTTGTTTGTTTGAAGGATTGTCCTCTAACCTTTGACTTTAAGTCTGTTTGCTTTGACTATTTAAATATGTATCTTTAAGGCAGCAAAAGGTTGGATTTAATTTTCTAAATATTTCGACACTGTGTCTCTTAACTGTTACTTTTAGCTCATTAACATTGAGAGAGAAGTTTGTAATGAGATTTTTTTGTGCCATCTTTTTGCAGAAGTTTAGAGTGATTATGGTATTTGTCTTGCCCTATAGTATCTACTTCAGATCTTCCTTTAAGATTGAATTTGAGTCTGTAAGATTTCTGAGCTATTATGATAAATCTGCTGTAAATTTCAATGATTCTTCTTTGTATGTAATATCCCCTTTTCTGACCTTGTTGCTTTCAATATTTATCTCTAGCTGTGTTTTTAATTATTTTTCTTAGACTGTGTTTTATACTGCTTTTCTTTGAATCTCCTTTAGCTGGTACTATTTGAGCATTGAGGATGTGGGTTCCTGAACTCCTCAACTTTGGGAAAGTCTGTGCAATAATATCTTTGACTATTTATTCTTCATTTGGGTTTTCTTCCTGACTCTCTAGAACACTAATAATTCTTATATTATTCCTGTTGAATTTCTCCAAAAGATGTATTTTCTTTTCAATTATTTTGAGCATTTTTCCAATCTCCTTTTTTTAATTTTAAGGCTATTTTAAACTTCTATTAATGGAGGTTTTTGTAGCTCATCTTCCACCTTACTGATTCTTTCCTTAACAGCTATTACCCTGCTGGTGAGGCCTTCCATTGAGTTTTAATTTAGCCTACCCTTTTAACTACATTTCTGTTTGAAGTGTTCTCATTTCTTCTCTCATATCCTCTTGAATCTTATTGTCTGTCTGTTAATTCTATAGTTTGTTTGAGTTCTATAAACAACTTCCGCATTTCCTCTCTAAAATCCTTATTAGAGAAGCATTAAAGGTTACTGATATTAGTTATGTTCTCAGAACTTCCATTTTCATTCACTAAATGTATTGGGCTTCTATATTGTCTTCCCATTGTGACTTTTGCAGTATGGTGATTTTTGTTCTGATTGTTGTTCTTGTTCTTGTTGTTTTGGGGTCACATCCGGCGGCACTCAGGAGTTACTCCTGGATCTGTGCTCAGAAGTCGCTCCAAGGGCATCAGGGGACCATATGCAATGCCAGAATTTGAAGCAGGGCCCATCCTGTGTAGGCCGCGTGCAAGGCAAACTCCTTATCGCTGTGCTGTCACTATTGTTTTCTATGTGTTGTGATGGGGCTCCTTGCCAAGAAAAAAATGTGTGCTTGCAGAGCAAAGCAGAGTGCTATACTCCTCTCTATCGATTGCTTGATTCCATTATGCCCCTTTCTTTTCCAAAAAGCTTTCCATGTCACGGTAGCAGCTGGTTTCTGGTCTTTCCTATCTCAAAGCCAAACTTTTTTCTGAGTTCAGGAACCTTAGTTCAAAATGCAGACTGGACTCAAGGTCCTGCCTGCTTTTCCTGGGACAGTGGTCGGGCCAGTTAAAAAGATATCTGTAAGCAGAGTAACTCCCCAGACTCACTGTCACTGTTGGCCATCTCATATCCTTTCATCTCACACTGTGCTACTGATATCCATTTGGTCAAATCCTGGGCCCTTCTGTCTTGCTCAGCCTTGATTATGCTTACTTTTTTATAGTTAATTCATGTCATGAGCTCTGCTACACAGAAGGTTCTGAGCCACTTCTGCAACTTCAAGTCTCACAGAGGGACCAACTCTGGACACCAGTCCCTGATAGTCTCCTTGTAACATCAACACAGCTCTCACTGAACTCACTGCCACTGTTGACAATCTCATTGCCAGCTTCTCACAGCTGTACTACTACTGCCTGTATAGGCCAAAATGTGGGGTCCTCCTGATACACTTGACCTTGCCCCTGCTCACTCTTTGGCTCTAATGTCTGTGTCTCATGAGTCTGACCGCACAGATTGGCCATCATCAAGTTTACAATTCCCAGCAAGACTAAATCAGGCCACTACTCATTGTAGAATCCAGTCTGCAAACACCACTGCATAGTCACTTCCAGTACTGCCTCTATGGCTTAGAGCTGTCCATGTTTTCTGCAGAAGTCTCTCAAGGAGCTTGATTTTCTATTTGGTGATTGGCTTTAGCTTCTTCTGCAGGAGACTGGTATTAGATTACAAGACTCAGAGGCCAGAGTGGTGGCAAAAGTGGTAGGCCGTTTGTATTGCACGTGTTAATCTAGGACGAACCACAGTTCAATTTCCCAGGGTCTCATATGGTCCCCCAAGCCAGGAGCGATTTCTGAGTGTATAGCCTGGAGTAACCCCTGAGTATCACTGGGTGTGGCCCAAAAACCAAATAAAAATAAAAAAAGATTACAGGGCTCAAAAGTTTCTTGAGATCTGTCCCTTCTATAGCTGCTGCTACTGCCACAGTCTCTCTGTCACTTTTTTTCTCCTCTCTGTGAAATTTCTTTATAAAATAAAAAGTAATTATGTCCTTGGTGCATATTTCTGTGGGTGTGAATATGTTCAGAAACTGGAAATTAAAGAAATGCCCTTGACTGACATTTTTTAAGAGAATATTAGGGAAGGACCTTGAATCAGAGTAGCCTCACTACAGACTAAAGTGTCTAAACTAAAGTTTCTATAACTGAGTAATTACTTTCTTTTCCCCAAACACGTAAGGCGCAAAATGACAGAAAGACTTGGAGGACACATATTCTTCTACTTTTTGTATAATTTGGGATAAGTAGTTTGTTTCCTTTTTTCTCAGTGGAGGATTATATACAGCAAAGCATATTCCTTACCTGGTGCAACATTTGATACAATTGAAATATTAATTTATTTTAAGTGCCACAGGCTAGATCTAGCCTCTAGTGTATGGGAATGCTGGGCTGGGCTACATTTACAGAGAAAATGTTCACCAGAAAAAAACATCTCCTTGGGAACATCAAACAGGAGTACCTTCAATTCCTGGAGACTACCGACAAAGCTGTTCACTGGGAAAAGTCACCCAAAACATAATCTGACACATTCTGTGAAGATGAGTTGTTCTTACTGGACTAGAGCAGCAGAGGTTTGCTTTGCATTTGGATGGGTTATGGTCACCTTGAGCAAGGCAAATCTCCAGATTCCCTTACTTATAAAGTCTTTAGGTCAGAAATGATCTCATAATCAAAAGGGTTTGAAAGCGGTCAGAAGGAAGCAGTTTGCATTCCTGCTACAGCAGTTGTGTGCCAAATCTGTGGCCAAAAATTATTAGCAACATCTGATTTGACACAAAGCCCAAGCCTCTGGCATTGAAAATGTTGATCACTGAAGGCTGCATGGTGAGGGTAGGGAGGTTGCCTTGGGGTGGGCTGGAAAGAAGTTCAGCCCTTCCCAGAAGAGAATGAGACCAGAGTGACTTGTACAACTTGCCAAACATAGACCAGACTCAGAAGCTTTTCCCTAACTCCTAAAACAGCTGTTCTTTCATTGTAGAAAAGTGTATTTCTAGCAATAATGACCCTCTGCAGGGAACCTAAAAAAGACCAAAGGGAGGGGAAGTGAGATTCATAACGCTCAGGCAAAATATGGGCATGGAGAAAATAGTGTCTCTCTCACTCAGTTCTGGGCCCCATCTACAGTCTCCTCCCTATCAGGGATATAGACTATAGAAGTTAGATACTAGTTAATATACTAACTTATTGAATATGCCTGTGTTTTCAGAGATGTTCCCACAGTAAAGAAGATATACCATAGTGCAAAAGAGATACCAACATGTTGGAGAAGGCAGGTTCTGTTCAAATATGGATTGGATTAAATAAACAGAAAAAAATATATCCTTATATACTTTGTGTTCTCTAGATTGTTACACATGTCATTGCATATGTAGTTCAAGCTTCTGTTTATTTACTCTTGAGAAACCTATGTATCTCTTTAATATATAGCTCTTGCTATCTATTCCCTAATATTTTTCTAAGTGAATTTCTTGTAACTGAAACAATTTTACTTAAAAAAAGAAAAAATAAATAAAGTCCAAATGATCTTTCTAAATAGAACACACCAACATGTGAATTCTCTTCAATATTTTTTATCTGAAAGTTCCAGAGACATGGTACAGGGATAATCTTCTTGTTATCCCTTTTTTTCCTTTTTTTGACTTTGCATCCAGCTGATCTTAATTTTATACCCAAAACAATATTGTTCCCCAGGAACTTCAAGGAGAACCAGAAATAGTCCATGAACATTGACAGTTATAACTGAAAGTATCCCCCCACTTTATCCAATGTTCTTTGTTGACAAATTGAGCCAAGTGTCAATAATTATCTTTATACTCACTCTATGATATTAGTGATACCTATTCTTATTCATGAATACTCTACTCTACCCCATGTTTCTTTCACGTTGTGGTCCCTTTACTCTATGGTAACTTTACTCCCATATCCACTATTTCTCAGATCCTATTATCCCCATGGCCCTCTATTATATAGTTCCCCCAATGTTTCACTCCTCTTAAAAGACATAACATACAACTTCTTGAGTTCCTGTACTCCCTGAGCCTCAATTGTCACTTGTTTCCATGTTTGAGTGCTATCTTGCCATGATGTTCAGTGTGGGGAATTGTTAAAACACTGGAAGAGTAGGGTCATATAAAGTCTTCTCAGGTTTCTATTGAGTGGAAAAGCAGCACATCTTCCTTGTAATATCCTCATTCAATATGTGTATATTTCAGTGAAGTCATGTTGAGTTTGTTACTCTGATTTAAGGTTTATGATGTTTCTTTTCCCCCCCCTCAATGATGTTTCTTAATAGAACCAGTGCTCTTTTAAAACTTAAGGCAAACAGCATGTGATAATTTTCTATCATCAAATGGTTTCGAGGTATTATGTTCAAAACTGTAGAACATAAAAAAAATCATTGGGTTATTTTTTGGATGTAAATACCTATTTTTATATAATGGAGAGGAAAATTTTCTCCCAATATACAAAATTGTAATTTTTGAGTATGTTAATTGGCATCTGAGTATTACAAAATCCAAGTCCCTGGCCTATTGTTGATTCTTTTGGGATATCTTTTCTCCAGAAAAGAACTGTGCTTTTTTGTTGTTATTTTTTAAATTATTCTGTGTTGTTCTAAAGTTTTTTAAATACTAAACCAAGTTAATTGAGACATAGATGTGTATGCTAGTGATTCTCAAGTTAGACTTGCAGAAATATAAATTTCAGAAGTTATGCCAGGTATTACTAAGCCCTTAGAGAACCCACGTACAAGTGTGGTTCTTAAGAGTTATCTCCAACTGAACACACAAAATTTGATTATTAGGATTCCTGCCCATTCTATTAGATCACGGAATTAAGATATTCCAGAAAAATGACTGTAAACTTAGTCAAAAAGGTGTTTTAGTGCCTGAGTTGTAAATCCTGAAAGTCATAACTTGGGATGAAAGAGTTACCAACTTATATCTGAAAGGATACACACTACTGATAAATGAAAGAAATCCAAGAAATGTGAAAAACTAGCCTGGTCCATGGCATATTATTCTTTAATATCCTCAGCATTCTATGAAGTTAGTGATAGATTAGAAAATTAACTCTCAATTGTGGTTTAGATGATGTGCATAATACAGACTCAAAGATAGGGGCAGAAAAATGTTGCCCCAAATGAGTGAATCCTTTTTGACTGTCCCGATCTATCAATCTCTCCTTTTCATTCTTAATCACCCAAACAATAACATGTCATGTACTTCTCTCTAAATATCAGCTCAAAAACTTAGAATACAAACAAACAATTTGTATTCCTAGAATACAAACAAATAATTCATGTTATTTTATCTTACCATACTTTCTTTTGTGTTCATTATTTGGTTGCATTCATTCTCTGGTTGCATTTACTCTTCTCTCAACTCCCCTCATCCCAGAACTGTCTCAACATATTCCCAGAACATGGTCACAGCAGGTGAATAAATAAATACATGAGAATAGGAGATGGGCCCGGAGAGATAGCACAGTGACGTTTGCCTTGCAAACAGCTGACCCAGAACCAAAGGTGGTTGGTTCAAATCCCGGTGTCCCATATGGTCCCCCGTGCCTGCCAGGAGTTATTTCTGAGCAGACAGCCAGGAGTAACCCCTGAGCACCACTTGGTGTAGCCCCCCCCCCAAAAAAAAAACAAAAAAAAAAAAGAAAGAGAGAGAGAGAATAGGAGAAATTAAAGATCTGTTTAGTTATTAGATTCCTTGGGGGGAAGCAAATCATTTGCAAACCAGAAACCACCTGTATGTATTGTTGGCCACATACCTGCAAGACTAAGTGTCACCATTAAAACTTGTAGAAACACTAAGCCATTGGCTTGACTTCAGAGGAAGAAATATGTTTACCTCAATTTTTCAAGTACCAGGTGAAATTTCTGTTATTGCACCACAGAATGGTTTTGATATGGAGTGTCTTCCTATGCCTCTACAATATCGGAAGGCAATACCGGCCTTGCAAACCACTCATGGTTTGATGATTCAAAAATTTTTTTCTTTAGTTACTAATTTATTTGTTTGTTCATTTATTTATTTATTTGGGTTTTGGGGTCACACCCGGCAAGCACTCAGAAGTTATTCCTCGGTCTGCACTCAAAAATTGCTCCTAGCATGCACTACGATCCTATGCGATTTTAGGATTTGAACCACTTCCTGTTCTATATCTGCTGCATGCAAGGCAAACTCCCGACCCCTGTGCTATCTCTCCAGCCCCTAATTTGTTTATATTTTAGGAATAAAGTGAACAGCATTCAGGATCTGCTCCTGATTTTACATTCAGGAGTTACCAGGGGCATTTTTCTAGGGCCATGACAATGTAAGAGACTGAATCAGAGTTGGCTATATGCAAGGCAACTACCTTAATCCTGTATTTGCTCTCCATGCAGTCTTTGCAAATTTTATTTTTCAAGAGGAAAAGTCATATCATTATTGGTTTTCCTGGAGCCACTAGCATATATAACTCACACCCTCACTTGGCTGCACATTAAATTAATTTTCAAAGCTTCAATGTTTCCCAACATATGCTGGTCTGCAGAGATATGTAAACCCAGACATTCTTCAAATCAACTACAGACTTCTCAATAAATACAGATGTGCAAGATGTGCTTGCAAGTACACAAAGAAACAACAGGAAGTCAACAACATTTTGAAGAGAAAATAAGAGAGGAGTCAAGATGGTGGGACTTGAATGTGCTTGATTTTGAGAAATATTCAGAACACATAAAGGAGGGATTGTGCTGGCTGACCCCAAACTAATCACTTAACCACTTAGAGCTAGAACATTTCCTGTAAAAAGAGATAGCGTTTCACCTCATAATAAAGTGACTCTCTACCCCAGTTCTTCCTAAGAATGTGAAAGGAGAAAATTGATATAAAGCAGGATGCTTTCCTAAACAACAGCTCTGCAAAAGTTCATCATTCTTAGTAAGACATGGAAACGCTACTATAATTTGTGAGGTTTAGCCTGGTCATTAAGTTCTTGCACTCTCTAAACTTCCACTGTAATGCATACACAAAGCCATTTATTTGTTCTTTTTTAGAGTGAGGAATAACAATAAAAATGGAGAAAGCATTTCTGTCTGCTTATTTGAGGGAGCCTGTTGGAGATCTGTGTTCCTCCTGTCAGTTTGACATAAACTTGCATTGCTCTGACACATATTCTGTTCAGCATATTTAATTTTATTCGATGTTAGATATTTATTTGCTAAGTTGATGTGTGTTTACTTACTTTTCCTCTGTGAGATAACCAAGGAACCTGCCTCTACTGTATAGACGTTTTGAGTTCTACCATTTCATTGGAAGTGGGTAAAGTTTATTCTCCACCCTATTGTCCCCTGCCAAAAGTACAGACAATAGGGTACTTGTTAGGAGAAATAGGATTACCAGGCAGATTCTAAGAATCATTTTCAGAAAACTGTTGTTGAAAACCTGGAAAATATAACTTCTTTGTTTATGTTGACATAGACCTGCAGAAAAATCTTTACCTAAGTCCCACTCATCCAGGATGGCCTGCCTAACCTCCTGGAGCCCACTCCCCATGTTCATCATCCATGGTTCTGGGCATGTTATCAGTTATGTCTCCAGTGCCTCAAGTAAGAAAGAATTCTTCTTTTGTAATTTGGAGTAAATTGAATTGCTCTTAAATCTATTCTGAATACTAAATAATTTGTTCAAATTCTCATAAATATATTTCTTTTTTTTTTAAATATGGAACGCTTCACGAATTTGCGTATCATCCTTGCGCAGGGGCCATGCTAATCTTCTCTGTATCGTTCCAATTTTAGTATATGTGCTGCCGAAGCGAGCACTCATAAATATATTTCTGTCATTTTAATATCTATATCTCTGAGAATAAGCTGAGAAAAAATGTGTTCTTTTTTTGGATGTAAGAAAGTCAACTCTTCACTTATAATGATTCAACTTAGGACTATTTTTACTTTTATGACAGTGAGAAATCAGTATGTTCAGTAGATATAAACCATAGTTTGAATTTTGAACCACAGAACATTTCAGTACTTTGATTTCAGTCAAGTTTGGTTAATTGCATTAGATTTTCAACAGTATTATAAAATATAGTTGTGTTAAATTTTGCCCACTATTGGTTCATGCAAGTCTTCTGAGCATACCAGGCTAGACTAAACTTTGACATTACATAGATTAGGCATACTTTACTTTTATCAATTTATAATATTCTCAACTCAAAATGGGTTAAGGAAAATGTGTTCCTTTAGATATTTATTTTCATTTGCTTTAGTCTTTCATTGTATTTATTGAAGTTGATCTTTGTTAAAGCAGCACATCTAAATTGTTTCCACTCATTTTATCATAACAGATAGTACTGTAACTTATGCAAGTTAAGTCCACAAAGAAAATTCTGGCAGTAAAATAATTGGAGAATACAAACATTACCACCCCCCCAGGTACAATTGTGAATGGGATTGATTTTTATTTTTTTATTTAAATTATTTATTTAAAGAAAATGTATCGCATTTTTGACATAACTGATCATGCATTTGTTTCAGGATAATAGATAGCAAAGTTATTAAGAAATAAAATGAGAACAGAGAATTAAAAAAAAACAAAAAGAAGAATAAATAGAAGGGGAGAGAACTTCTTGTATCAGTTATAAAGTCATTAATGCAATAGCTGAAGATTTAGTATGTTCCCATTTTTTCCTCCAGAGATGGAAAATGCTTTAAGGAAAGTGTGTGTGTGTGTGTGTGTGTGTATGTGTGTGTGGCAATTGTCATTTGCATAGACACAGCAAAATATGGAAGAAATTGGAAATAAACACCTTTTGCCTATAAAACAAGGAGATCTTACGCCGGAAGCACCTTGACACAACACCAACTCAAGGCTCCAGGCATATTCAGTTGTTCAACCGACTAGTCATTCTCTGTGGTCAATTCTTCAGACTCATAGTTATTGCTGTCAGGTTTCTGTAGTTACAGATCCTGGTTTCTGTACAGGTCCTGTGTCGAAGATCAGTGGTGTGTTGTGTCTTCTGCTTCTGTCTCTCCATCAGTTAACATTGTAGGGAATACCTAAAAGCAGACTATAGTTGTTGCCTGATTGTCAGGGTGTTATAAGAACTGTTTTTGGAGTAAGTCAGTGTCAAGGTGGTAGTAAGGCATTCCTTGGTAGGATATATGCTCCTGGTGCTGGTGTGGGAAAGCTTGTTTGTTTCCATAAGTGGAATCCTCAGTTCAGGGGGTGAATAGTCAGTGTCGAATCAACTGGAGTCTAAGACAGGTCATTATGTCAAGTGTCTAGGGTGTAAGGTCCCTCTGCAGTATAAAATATTTTGTGTCCCCATCTTTATTAGGCAAGAGAATGTTTGCAACTATTAACTTTCCGTTTTTTATGTGCCTATGTAAAAAGGGACAGTATCAGAGGGAGTTACTAGTGCGTATGGGGGCTGAGATGTCAAGACCAACAGATCCCAGAGCATTTTGTTTACATGAATGCTGAACAGAGATTTGTCTACTAGTATACTGAAGTATACTAGTATAGTGAAGTATACCAGTATTTATAGTACACTATATATGTAGTATATATAGTGTAGTATATAGTATATCAGTATACTACTAGTATATTGAATGGAACCCAAAGATAGGGTAAATTGTTGCTATATGAGATATTTGATGACAGTTATGCCTATTAAAGGGGTGTATGTAAACAAAATGTATATGTCCTCTTTAATTCTTTGGAAATAGGGAAGGAGTAAGATCTGGTGTGCAGCTTCAAGCTGTGCAGTCTAGGTAGGATGGTTCCTAACAGTACCATAACAGGAAATGTCCTCAAGCAGGAGGTTTCTCAGGAATCAACTTTGGTAGCAAGCAAAAGTTCACGGTGCTGGGATGTAAAGGCAGAAGGGTCACCAAGAGCAAATCAATAGCAGCAGACTGTCGGTTTCTTCTCATGCTGAGAGTCTGTCTTTTCACTTTGGGGGCTTGTTGGCATCTGGTTGGGCTAGGGAGAATGTTTTGCTTCATGAGGAGTTAAGGAATGAGTAAAAAATAGGTTAAATATGGAAAGTTAACATGAAGGGCTGAAGAGGGTTTGTAAGGAATTAAGAAAGAAAAAAAGGAAGCAAAAGGTTATCTGTGATGGAGGGGACAACACTATACAAAGTAGATATCGTATTTATTTCTGACTGAAATTAGACTGACAATGATATGGCATATGCCTACATCGGCAGCCAGATAGGTTCATGGATTACATTTGAAAATCTTTCCTAGGTGATATGGGAAGAGAAGAGGGAGAAAAAAGAAAGAAAAAAGAAAAAAAAAAGTACTGCTGGCAAATATGCAGTAAAAGGTCCCCCTCACCTTTTTTCCCTTTTAGACTAGTCATGCTTGGTAAAGGTAAACTAGATTGGTGAAAGGAATAGCTTAGGTTGTGTAAGTAGCATTTTTAAGAGCAATCATGAATTCCAAGTCAAAATAACCAAGTGACATGGTAATGAGCTCTGTTTGGGGAGACTATACCATGAAATTGATATTGTATCTATTACAGACGAACATTAAACAGTCTTTAGTATGTAGTATAGTAAAATATATATACTCATCAATTGATTGATTGGGTTACAGTTAAAAGCAGGCCCAGGTGAGATGGGACATAAAATATAAAAGGAGAGAGAAAGTAAAAGTGGTTAAAGCCAGGACAGGTTTTCCATTTTCTGGTCTAATCTGGTTTGGTGAGGGTAACTTTTA
>PVKC010011321.1:0-24715 GCA_004027635.1 Crocidura indochinensis
TATTTTCAGATTTCCAAACAAATTTTCAATAAATTAATGTCTAACTTAAACTTAATACTATATGATACCCCCCTAATTTATTGACAGTTGTCTTGATCAGAACATTCTCTCTGTTTAAATAGTTTCTTAAAGTAGATGAAGAAAAAATTACAAAAACGTTCATGTGAAAATGAACAAAAAGAGCCAAAGAGATAGTACAGCAGATAGAACACTTGATCTGTATGTGAATAACCCAGGCTTGATCTCTGGAAAACTTTAGGGTCTGAGTTTGGTCAGGAATAGTTCCAGAGCACAAATTAGCACTAAGACCTGAAAATTGCCAGGAGTCACTCCAAAACTAAAACAAAAAAGCAAGTAAAAAAATAAACTTCTCAACTTCAAATTATGTTTTTGAGGGATATTTAATCATAATAACAGAAAAGTCAATAACTTTCAAAATTATATATTGTCATTCTAATACAGTAAGTTTTTTTTTTTTTGGTTTTTGATTTTTGGGTCACACCTGGCAGTCCTCAGGGGTTATTCCTGGCTCCATGCTCAGAAATTCCTCCTGGCAAGCACGGGGGACCATGTGGGACACCGGGATTCGAACCGATGACCTTCTTCATGAAAGGCAAATGCTTTACCACCGTGCTATCTCTCCGCTCCCCTAATACAGTAAGTTTTAATATTTGTTTTCAAAATGTAGTTGATGACGGAGTCATATTATATCATTATTAAGAGTGAATTATACTTCAATAAATATATTTTTATGAGAAACATATGCTGATATATAAATCAATTTATGTTTTTTGATTACATGACTTTTGATCTTAATTAATATCCAAATTTGACCTTCAGCACATAGCTGGAGAAGTTAAAATGAGTTTCTATTTACAAAGTCTGAAAGTTGCAGAAATACAAAGTAAAATTGTTGCTGATTCAGGTATTCAGGGATTGTTTTCATGGTTATTTTCTGGCTGTTCTGCAAAAACAGTTCTTATAGTTACTCTCAGTATCACCCAAGGGATCAGTATTATTTCTTAGACATCTATCCTGCACAATCCTTATGTGTTTTGTTTATAGGCACTTTTTTTAAACTGTCTATTCTATTTTCAAACATGTTGGGAATGTTCCTTTTCTTCATAAATTATTCCTGAATGCTTGCATAGTACATCTTTTTAGGAGTCACAAAATGTTTATGAGTAAAGGCAGTGATAGAACCAACACTTCTCAGGGCAAAATAAAAACAGAAGTTTCTTTTAGAGAAATTTGGCTTTCTACGAAAGGCAAAAACATAGCAATTTCTAAAAATTTAGTATGCTTTCAGAAATCATGGTTACTCATGTCCAACAAAGATGAGACAATAAATAAGTCAACTGGACACATTATCTTAAAAATAAAAATCCTTCAATCGAGCTTACAAACATTTGTTTTTCACGTGGGTGATTAATTTACTTTTTAAAAGACATTGTAAATACTGGAATTGCCATATCATTAGATATAGAAATAAAAGTAGAACTGTTAACTGTTCTAAGTTTTTTTACTTATGATATGCTAATATTAACAGTCAAAATATGATCATTAAAGCAATATATGAAACTAGAGGAAAACTCCCTGAGATTGTAGATAACTTTCATATGCAGAACAGTGTGTTAACATTTAATAAAGTCAGTAATGACAAGTAATACTAAGGAAATGATCAAAATGAAATTATAGGCCATATAAACTGTGATAATATTATTTCTGTAAGTCATGACAACTTGAAAAGATATTCTTTGTTAGAAACAAAAATAGCTATTTATGTAGTATTGTTTTGACAGTTCATTTCAACAATTCTCATTGTATGGTATATAGTTAACGTTGCATGTTATAAGTGTGTTCAGTCTTTTTGTGGTTAAAATCAGAAATATATTTTGATATGTACTGAGGCTAATCTGCCTACATTTTTTGAATTATAGTACCCATTTTACTTCCTAAATCTTGGTTGAATGATAAATTGACTTAATAAGTCATATTAATTATATAATCCAACAAATTAGGAGATATATACCATTTGAACAGTATGCATGAAAACATGAAGTCCTTATTGTTTTGAATTCAGTACTTTTGTGAATGAAATAGAGAATAGAAATAAAAAATGGAGATTGTTAAGATTGCAATAGAATGTAAGTAGAGGAATATGGAATGATAAGAAAGTCTTTTAATATTTAATAATTACATTAATAATAATTAAATTTAAACAAAGGAGGGCCAGAGAGATAGCATGGAGGTAATGTGTTTGTTTGCCTTGCATGCAGAAGAACAGTGACTCAAATCCCAACATCCCATATGGTCTGCCGAGCCTGCCAGGAGTAACCCCTGAGCACTGCCATGTGTGACCCAAAAACCAAAAAAAAAAAACACCAAACCAAATCAAAACAAAACAAAACAAAAAACGTAAACAAAAAAAGGCAGTACTGAGCATTGAGTTTGCTATTTTCTCTTTCAGAAATAATTAGAAATAAAAATGCCGTTTATATTTTCATACCTCATTTATACATACAAATACACAATTCTTCAAGAATATTTGCACTTATGCAAATATTTGAATTTTTTACTTATATTTTAAGTTCAAATTATACATATATAATTCCAAGGATATACATATATTTTAAAACAAAGTATTATGGGGATGAACACCTACCTGTTTTGCTCATGACCAACTCCCATTTCATTCCAGCACATTATTTGATCCTCCAAGCACCCATAACAGTGAACCCTGAGCTCAGAGTCAAGTGCGTCCCCTGAACATTGTGGATGTTGACACAGATTCCCAAAACTAGAGTAACAGATTTCTTATATAAACATAAGACACAGTTTATATAAAATATATTTAAATGGAAGTAATTTAAAATGAAGATATGTATGCTTGGGAAATATAAATAATATTCATTCAATAGCTATCTATGAAAATGCACGGCAATCATTAAAATTATATTGGTGCCCAATTTTTTTCTTGAACCTTATCCAATACCCATCTAGCAATTAGGTTCCAATAAAATGCATTTTAATTTGCCTACCTAATTTGTGAAAACATCTATCTATGATAATTCAGGATAATATAACAATAGGTAGAAAGAAAACTCATATTCTATGTTTCATATTAAGAAAAGTCAAAATTCATCATGTAAGCTATACTAGGTCTTGTAAACTCAAATTATTTTCAACTATAATAGATTGTGAATTGAAAGTTATCTTCTTAGTTCTGTTTCAGAAACTAAATTTACAACATTCTAGAACTGTATATAGAAAAAGATCTTTAAAATTCATTTGCATGATTGATGCAATGGATACTTAGAAAATGATATTCCCAAAAATAGTTCACCAGATAAGTTATCTTCAAGGGAGTTTTAATTTGGTATAGTGTAGCATAAACCATGTAATTCAGTTTCAAATTGAACATAAAAAGAATTAAAATTTATGTTCAATGGGCGAGTGACCACAGATGCAGCACCGAGCTTACTGGGAAAGATGATGAAACATTTGATGTCTTGTAATTAGACTGCAGTTATAACATGCTGATTGCAATCAAGTTCAATATGGTGGCGGAAGTGGTGACTTTCATGTTTATTAAATCTTTTTTCATCTACTATTTAAATGTATAAACACCACTACAAGACCAGAAAGTCTAAAAACATAAGCCCAGGCCTCAAATTCAACAGCATAATAATTTTGCAATGTTGCAGTGTGCCTAAATTGTTATTACCTATCAAGAGATATACTTTTTCATTTATTTTGGATCCGTTGTGGGGGACAGGTGTCAGATAAAACTTAAGGTGTTTTCCTGAATTTGTGCTTAGAGATGATTTTGGTGATGCTTGAGGAACCATAAACAGTACAAGGATCTAACCTTTCCTGGCCACATGCAATAATAGTGTTTTGTTTCTGGCTTTATAAACTCTGCAGGCAAGATTTTGTATGTTGCATCTATGGATTGAACTAAAATAAAGTTTCTCTTTTAGAAAAATATCATTAGAAATATTCACATAATATTCTTTCATTCATACTGATTCATAAAGCAGATTGAATAATTTATATTTGAACAGCTTTGCATATTCTGTCCTTATTTAAGGAGAGTGTGTATGAATTCATGTGCTTGCATGGATTCCTTGATGTTCACTAATATCGTTAGTGCTATATTAGTCTTATCTTTCTTCATTTATTCTCAGCTATCAGATAAAAATGTTAAAATAACATTGCTTCTTTTTCGCTGCTCTCACATCAAATCTTTTGTCTTTGCTTAATTTTCTGTTCTTTATTCTTAATAGCTTTAAATTCTATTGACATAATTGTTCAATTGTGTCACCATGGCTTCTTTTTTAATACCGGACAACTTTTTGTTAGATAATTTTAAAATTTAAAACATACTTAAATACTAAAATTCAGAATAGTAGTTTTTATCCATATGCATTTTTGCTTATATTAATTACTTTAAAGCCAGTGGTGTGTTCTATGCTTAAAATAATCAACTGCAACAATAACAATGTAGGAATTGAGGTAAATCACCCTCTGTCTAGATGACTATGTGACAAAAAATGAATTGGTTACATAGAACAGATGCTACACTGTAAATGCAAATGCTATTTTTGTATTGTGCTTGCCTCTCTTCCCAGGCTGAGAAGAAACAGGTTGTATATGATTGATTTCTGTCTCCTCACAGCTTTCATGAAGTGAATAACTCTAATATACTGCTTTATAAAGAGTTAATTGGCATCTGAGAACCCATATGTGTTTTTATTGACACTTAAAGGCTACCACCAGAAACATTCAATCACCTTTGTAGTCTTTCTAGGATTTCTATTCATATCTTGTCTTAAAAATAAGCTGTAAAAATTACATTATTTAATAAAAGTTGATTTCTTTGTGTGTCTGGTGTGTGTGTGTGTGTGGGGGGGGGTGTTGGGAGCACTTCCTTTGGTGCTCAGAGGTTACTCCTGACTTGCAGGCTCAGGGAACAAATGGGATGCCTGGGATCAAACCTGGCCAGCTGTGTACAAGGCAAACAACTATCACTTATTATGGCTTTGGCCCCACATTCAGTTTTTACTGGATAATAAAGTGAATTTTCCTTACATATACCCAATTATCAACCCCCAACAAAGGTGTTCCCTCAAATTTTTTTTCCTTAATCTCTTATTTTGATATTTAAAAGTCTCCTGGATTACAGGTTCTGGAAAATAGTGAGTGGTCCTGGCTCGGAGGGGACTCATAAGCAGCATGGGGCAGAGCGAGCATATGGCAGAGAAAGGCCATGAAGTAAAAGCAAACTGTCTCTGCTAAACCTGATCCTAACTGCTTGTTGTATTATTTCTCCACTGCTACCCTGCTTCATCAGACCTGTTCACCTAAGTAAGAAACACGATGCCTTGGGCAGTTTCACCCAACTCGTGGATTCTTTTATTTTTATTTTACACTAACATAGAGAGCAGAGTTATCAACTTAAGATATCAACTTAAGGTTATGAATAAATTGGTAGTTAAAATAACTAAGGTATTTTTAGTCTTCATAACTTAGTTTGATAATAGGGACTAAATGTTTTTTATACTTTCAAGAAAAACAGAAACTTGGTTCTTTTGGTTTTTTTTGCTATCTTTATTAGTACTGAGTGACACTGATCTTGAACAGAAAACAAAATTTCAGCTCTATCTCTTTTGCAAAATAAGCTGTCATTTTAAAATGTTAATTTTGATAGTCTTTGCCCTTCATTTCACCTCTTGCTTTGATATATAAATATAAAACTTAAGGACGGACTCTCAATGCAGTATTAAAGAGTCAATGAAACTAATACCACAGTGATAGAATTTAACCTGGGGGCATTTTTGTGAATTTGAATTCTCTACCTGCTGTTTCCCAGTTGTGACCCCTAGAAATTTATTTGACCTCTCTTAGGTCAACACTCTTATAAAATAAAAACAAAAAGCAACTCCTCTTGAAGAGTTTTATGAAGGTTAAATGATTTCATTTTCATGAAATTCTTTCAAGAATGATGAGGCAAAGAACAGATGCTGTATAGATGCTTACTAGAGATAATAAATAAGACTTTTGTAGACTCGTAGTTCCCAATACTACCTGCAAGATTAATTTAATAGTATAATAAATTTCTGAATGTCTTTTAAAAATACCACACATCTGTTCCCTGGAGTACTGTATTTTATAAATTCATTTTGGCTGAATATAGCCTGAAGGTAAAACTTGACCTCATTCATGCCTTCTTTTCCAGCACCATGTAGCTATTGAAAGGCTAGGTAATTTGGGGGGATGAAAATATTCAGGAATGAAGAAATGTAATGAATTTCCTGAGGTTACTTTTACTGTGGTTTATCAAATTAGGACAGGCTTGCTGGGATTAAAAGTGTAGAAATCTGTGCTGAATTCCCACAAAATGCATACATAATATGGTAGTGTTAACACTGTTCTAAAGTTTATAATTTGGGTAGAAAGTTCGAATAATTAAAAAATATCGAATAAACTGTTTGGATAATTACTAGTTGAATGCCTAATAAATATTTAGTACAATATGCACATTTTCAGAAATAAATATTTAAAAGGTCAGTATTATCATAATAAGGAAATGCAATGTTTCTGAGTGATCAGAAATAAAGCAAAATCATTTTTTTAAATGGACTCTTGGAAATGGAACTAAAAGGTGAAAATAAATTCGTGCAGACTTCTGGCTAGCTGCTTTCAATAAATAGAGTTATGTGTCTAAGAAAAACAGAAAGGAATCTTAGAAAGAAATATTGTTATTAAATTTTCCACAGATGCCAGCAAAATCAGATGTAACCTTTTGCCCTTTGCTTGTTAAAAGGGACTCTAACAATGATTCAAGATAAAAAAAATAATATAATCCTGGGCTTGAGATTTTCTTCATGCCACACAATAATAGCTGAGAATAGAGCTAGTATAGATACCTTGCCGGATTAAATTGTGTTCTCTTTATTCCTTTCTTTGTTAAGGGGTGGATTTATCTTTCCAAAGAGTGCTTCTAAGCCTGGCCTGGAAGTCCCAAGCAAGGAAATATTTCAAATGAAGAGTCCTGAACATGGAGCACTGCTCAGATGCTATCATACTAGAAACTCACCAGACCATATCTAGAGCCCAGAGCACTCTGGGCCTCTTAGGTTAAACTTGGTGATGGACAGGAGGCCACGTGGTGTCAGGAAGCCAATCAGGCTCATACTTAATTGACATAGAATCCGTAGCCTTTAAATTAGCACTATACACCCTTAACTCTTCAGAGTTCAGACTGCCAATGACTGATCTTTCAACAATTCTGTTGAAATTACAAAATTTTATAAATAGGCAAGTGTTTGCCACACTTAAGATTTTGTTTTACATTTTAAGTATATACTTTGGTGACTAGTGATATGAAGTAATATATATTTAAACAAGTGTAACTTCTACTCTCAGAACATAAACAGTCTTATGAATCAAGACTATTTATATATTTGACACAATAAATAAGATGATTTTAATGAACAAGAGTAATCTGAATAATAAGGACTAAAAATAAAGATAAATATATTTGTTGAAGATTATTTTGACCAGATATAAACAGATAATGCAAATGATCTCACAGTTTTGAATAGTCAACATTTTAAAGTCTTTCAGTAAATAGTCACTGACTAAGAATAAAATTCACATTATCAAATCTATGAGATCATATATAACCTAACTCTTTTTTTTTTTTTTTTTGGTTTTTGGGTCACACCCGGCAGTGCTCAGGGGTTACTCCTGGCTCCATGCTCAGAAATTGCTCCTGGCAGGCACGGGGGACCATACGGGGCACCAGAATTCGAACCGATGACCTTTTGCATGAAAGTCAAACGCCTTACCTCCATGCTATCTCCCGGGCCCCTAACCTAACTCTTATGTAAATGTCCAAATTCATTATTGATCATCACCACCTATTTAAAAACTTCCTTTTAGTCAGGCTTCTATTCAATATTTAGGTTGACACATCAAACAAGTTCTCAGTAAAGTCATATAATTTTTTTCTGCACTTTAGGTTATGATACTTCCTTTTATCTAATTTTTATCTGATTTATTATTTATGTGACAACTTCATGAGAAAAATATTTTAATTGTAGTATACAGAAGGTTCAGGCAACTTAGAAATAAAGTACAAAATAACAGATGTAAGAAAGTTGAAAATTCAGAATATAGAATGTCAAAAAATGTAACAAATCGGATGCTATTTGAATATGACATAGCTAGCAAAAATAAAACTCAGAAAAGTGTGGGCCTACTAAAACCCAGTAAAACAAAATGCAAGCCAAGCGATACATAAAGAAAATAAATAGTAATAGGTATAAAGAAGATATTAGGTATTGAGGATACTAGAGAGAGAAGTGACTGTCCTTGTCAAGATGTGCAAAGTAGCAGTAAATGGTGGAGCCTATGCTTAAGTTTCAGTTTACAGGTTAAACTTAAAGAGAACTAACCTCCAAAAAGCATAGCTTTTCAACCAATCACAATTCAGTTCATTTGAGGATTTTCATAATGGTTTGTGCTGATAAAGTAGTTATTTTAAATGCCTTAAAAACCTATTTCATCAACATAATGTTGCAAAATATATAATCATCTTTATCAGGGCCCTGCAGCAGCTCAAAAACTCATGGCAACACCCCCCAATCATTGCAGGTTGACTTTCCCCCAGTTGTCAAGGCTTTCAATAATCATTACTCTGTACAGAATGCAGCTGGCATGGTATGTGGTAGACTGAATAAAATCAATCCGAGCCTTTGCACAATCATTGAGTTTTCTTTTCTATGTCTTTGTGATTTCAAAGAGCAGATTCTTTCATAACTTGCACCTGCCTCTTTACTCCTGCAATGACACACATTTATAATTAACCTAAATTAGGAGTAGATTATCCAAAGTAAAGGAATCCAAAATCAGAACTAGAACTCACATTAGTGCACCTAATCATTCTAAACTGTCCTTCCTCTCATTCACTGTAGCTTTAATATTTATTTGCTTATTCTTGCTTTTTAGGCCACACTCAGTGATGCTCAGTGGTAATGCCTGGCTCCTGGTAGTACTCAGAGAACCACATAGGATGCTGGAGATTGAACCTTGGTCCACCAAGTATAAGGCAAGTGTCCTACCTGATGTACTATTTCTCTGCTCTCTGGTAATAGCTGAGCTGGAGAGATAGCATGGAGGTAAGGCGTTTGCCTTGCATGCAGAAGGTTGATTGAATCCTGGAATCCCATATGGTCCCCTGAGCCTACCAGGAGCGATTTCTGAGAGTAGAGCCAGGAGTAACCCCTGAGCACTGCCAGGTGTGACCCCCCAAAAAAACAAACAAACAAAAAATCTTGATAGTATTTTTTTAATTTTGTTACCTCTGTTTTTCCTTGCATTGTAGCTCCTATTTATAAATACTAAATGACTTTTCTAATTTATTCCTTAATAAAAATCATGGTATTCATCTCTTCAAGTAAGTTTAACCTTTCTTTTTCTGTTAATCTGTGAGAAATAGAAGCTTTCTTTTAATTATATTTATAAACTTTTGTGGGGTTATTTTTATAAATGTCATTACTGCTGATATACCAAGATGAAATATTTTTATGAATTTATTGCAATGCAAAGTGTACTACTGAGCTTCAAATTTAACTTGGAAAACATTAAGACTAATTTTTGCTAATCCAGAGTAAGAACGTTTTTTATAAAATTGTAAAGGGGGGAACATAATTGCAATCAAACCTTTCTGAAGTGATATGGGATAATTGTTCTTGATATGTAGCAAAAATACAAATAAAACCTTTCAATAATGACATATATAAATTATTTTTCTCTCTCATTAAGATTGTCATGCTAAGTTATTAGTGTATTTATTTCCCTAAATGCACTCATGACTCTTTGTGATGAGCTTCATATTGTGAGTTGGTTCTTACAGTGTTCATCTCTATTGTCTCTGGGCATTATTACAATAATCTTTAATTTTTCTTAAAACCCATAAATGAGTGAATCTATTCTGTGTCTATTTCCCTCTAACTTATTTCACTCAATACAGACAAGGGTGGAGTGGGGTAGGTGGGAATGTTGCACTGGTGAAAAGGGGTTGTTCTGTTTATGACTGAAAAACAACTAAAATTATGCTTGTAATAATGGTGCTTGAATTTTAAATGAAAATAATGACATATATAAATTATTACTTCCAGTGAAATTATCTTGGTTTCTCAGCCTCTTAGCTATAAAACCTCTGTAAAAAAGAGATAGAAAAGGATCAAAAGAAGGTTCCTGCTAACACAACCTTTATAAAATTTTATATTCATTTAAATATGAAGTGAAAATTATCAAACCCTAGAATGAAGTAAGAAGAATGCCATGGCAATTGGCAAAACCTTGAATAAATGTTTTAAGAACTGATCATAGATAATTTTTATGTTATTCATTGTTCTATAAATTGAAAATCAAATTTTGACTATATTTTCAAAGTGGGTAGTTTTAATTAGTAAACTACATGAAATAATTTTAATTAATATTTAAGTGTATAAAACATGTTTCTGTTGATATTTCATATTATATAAATCCCTCCAAAGTTAACATACAAAAGAAGGTAAAGAAAGCATTTCAAAATGTAAGTTAACACATTAATACATTTCAAATAACTCACTGCTTCAAATTTTATAGCATGTGTGTGAGAAAAAGTGAAGCAAAGTCAGAAACAAATTGTTAATATTATTATTATTATTATTATTATTATTATTATTATTATTATTATTATTATTATTGGATTTGGGCCTCACCAGGTGCTGCTCAGGGGTTTTTCCTGGCTCTGTGCTCAGAAATCACTCCTAGATTGGGGAACTATATGGGATGCCAGGGATCGAACTGAGGTCCATCCTGGGCCAGCAGCATGTTAAGCAAATGCCCTACCACTGTGCTATCACTACAGCCCCAGAGAGAAATAAATTATAACAAACAAGAAATATTCCATTTTATGCTCGTTTTACATTAGCTAATTTTAATGTTTTAGTTTCTCATTTAAAAATAGCATATATATTTTTTATTTAATTATTTTTATTTATTTTTGGTTTTGGGACCACACCTGGTGACGGTCAGGGGTTACTCCTGGCTATGCACTCAGAAATCTGAAACCAAATACAATCATGCTTGTAAGTAATCATGGTGCTCAAATATTTTATATATTAAAAAAATCACTCTTGGTTTGGGGTTCATATGGGATGCTGGGAATCAAACAGAGTTCAGTCTTGGGTCAGCCCCTATAGCTGCACTATAGCTCCAGCCCATATTTTTATACTATGGTCTCTTCTAAGAATAAATATTAAATTTCTGTGGTGTTTTTTGTTTGTTTTTGTTTTGGGGCCACCCCAGGCAGGGGTTACCTAGCTCTGCGCTCAGAAATCACTCTTGGTAGGTGAGACAATATGGGATGCCAGGTATCGAAGTGGGTCTATCCTAGGTGACTCTGTGCAAGGCCTTAAGCTGTGCTATTGCCTGAGCCTCACTCTGATGTTTTTCATATAGTTTTAAACTCATAAAATCATTCATTTAGCTCTTGATTTATATTGATTTTTAGTGATTTTAGTTTGTTTTGTTTGTCATTGCAACTGATTAATTTACCTACAGTCAATTACTACCCACCCATCCTTATTTATATATACTTTTCAATATTTTGAAACTATGCCAGAATCATGAAGATCTGAAAACACTGTCGATTTCTTTTCAGGGCTGTTTATGCCAAGCTTTAATTTTTATTTTTGCTTTAATGATAGAATTGACTTTTATGCAATTAATATGTGCAGATGTACTAACTCCTACATTGTTCTCAATGAACCATAAGATACTATTAACATCGCTTTTTAAAATAAAAGGATTCTTAGAAAAGTTTTTTTTTCATCTTACGCTGTTACTAAGTAAATGCTAGAATTAAAGAATGTACCAGTCTATCTCTAGTGACCACCATTTTGTTTTATTATTAAATTATCTCACTGATCAGAGTCATCTAAAATATAACATTTGTACCCCCTTTTCATACATTTTCCAAATTTTTCCTTAAATGCTTTCTCTTCTTCAATGATTAGAAATAATTTTTTATGTATTTTCCTTTATCCAGAGAGGGTAGTTCTCCATTTACTTTTAACCAATTAAATGCTATGAACTTCAAGCTTGTTTGTGTAAGAGGAATGCATGTGGTAAAAAGACTACTATTTGGTAGGAAAAAAAGTGTTTTAAGACACACTCATATTTGAGCTGATGGGATAATACAATGGGGAAAGCAGTTGCCTTGCATGTGGCCAACCTGAGTTTGAACCCCAAATCAAAAGTAATGCATAAACAGAGTCAGGGTTATACCCTAACACAGATGGAAGTATTCCCTCAAAAATACAATTACATTTAATAGTCTTTCATACAGCAAATTAAAAATAAACAGTATTATTATAGTATTATTTTCATGGGCTATATTAATGAAAATTTATATATTGCCTATGCATAGTTCAATGTGTTATTTGGTGTAGTCTACTCAAAAATTTTGCAAATCATTAATTTAGATTTTCTCATCAATTTGGCATTTTGTTTAAGCTTACAATTTGTATTAGATTATCTTGGTAATATATTATCTGTGTGAATTTTTCTTTGCAAATAATTTTTGATGCTAGAAATAAAGCTTCAAGCTTATTTTGAGGGCAAGAGATAGAACATATCAAGTAGAGCATGTGTCTGTTCATGGCCCACTCATGTTTTATCCCCAGGATCTTATATAGACCCCAAACCCAGCCAGGAATGATCCCTGAATACAGAGCTAAGAGTAAGCATTGTCAGATATAAAACACCCCCCCAAAACATTATTTTATGTTATGCATATACATATACAGACATATATACATATATATTATTAGAATGACCTTTCATGTGTAACTTACTCTTAGAGTTGTCCTTGATATCTGCATACATGCCTGAAAGCATTTGCATACATGTAGCCACAAAATAATTGCAAAATACAACTGAATGCCTGAAGGATGCTATTTACATAGAAATGGGAATCTGCTTGCTTTAATTATGTGAGGAAACTTTCTTTTATTATTGTTAAGATTATTTTTCTTTTTTGGACACAGTGATTTTCAGGGTTTACTTCTGACTTTTTAATCAATGATCACTCCTTGGAAAGTTTGGGAAACCCCATAAGGTTCAAGTCATGAAAGGCAAAAACCCTACCTGCTGTGCTATTGCTCAGGTCCAGGACTTCATTATTGATTTGATTTCAGTTTAAAAGCAAAGGTCACAAAGAAGTTCTTTTACTTTAATATAGACTTACTCTCTTAGCTCCTGGATCTGTAATCAATCTTGATAATGAGTCAACATTAGTATCTTTGGTTGGATACTTGTTACTATTAGAGAACCTTGATGTTTCCCAGTTGTTTTTTTATACATTTTTAAGAAGTATATTCTTGGGAAAGTTTTAATAAGAAGAAATTTGGTTGCTGAAAATAAATATTAACACAAAATATTTCAATTATAATTGTTATCACATTAAAGCTCACCCATACCCCACTCTCTTTTCATGATAAGGTTCCTACTAAAGACCAGTTTTCCATTTCTATAGTCTTTGGCCATTGGTTATTCCTCTACAATGATTATTCATATCACAATAATGAGTTTTTTGCTGTCTTTTTAAATAATATCACTCAAGATGAAACTCTCCAGATAAAGTATCTGGAGCAGTAAGCTACATTTTAATGTTGTGGCTGTAACTCAGATCAGTATATTTTTTGGCAGAGAATTTCTGGTTTATATCAGGGGAAAAATAAAAGGAGACTGGATATCTAGAAGAAATAATGCTTCTCTACTTTTTACTTATAGGTTTTTACAATTTTTAATTAAATATTTAAATTCCCGGGACTGGAGTACAGTAGTTTGTGCAGGAGACTAGCATTTGCCTTGAAAGTGAACAACAAAGTTTCAATTCCAGGGACCACCTATGTCTCCCGAGCCCAACAGAAATGTTGCCTGAGCATAGAGATAGGAGTAAATCCCTAGTGCAAATATATGTGGCCACTTCTACATATCTATTTGTAGATATATAGCAATAGATATTGGATACAAATATTATTTTTCTTTCTAAAATATTTGGATTAAAATGAATGTCAAACTCTACCTCCAACTTAGAGGAAAGCCTAGGATTCCTTGCACTAAGTCTTCTATTGCTGCTTTAACTAAAACCACTTTTCATCATAACTAGCATTACAATATTGAAAATGAAAGTTTGATGTCATGTTATGAAAATATTTTGACAATGGTCAATCCATATATTAGAGCTCTTAGATTTACCTATACACAAAGCAAAGGAGTCTCCCAGATATACAGGTTCATCAGGATAATATTAGATTAGATTTGGAAAATTTTCTCAAAAAGTAAATTGATTTATCTACTTTACATGAGAAATTTAGAAGTTGGAAACTACAGCTTAGAAGAATTTTGGAATCTGTAGCCTTTACTTTAATGTTTCTCCAGGGAATCATTTCTCCTATGCTAACCTTGTGTATAAACATACGTCTGAGGCGAAATAATGGTTCCCAAAGCTGTCCACTTTACAATCTGTCCAAAATCCTTAAAATATTTCCTTAAATAACATGAAAAGATCTTAGATATGATCAAGTTAAGAATGTAGAGAAAAAAATTATATTGGGTTATCAATGTTGGCCCAGATTATGGCCCAGCATTATGTCACCATTTATCCTTCAGATCTTATCTATTATTCTTGGAGTACAAGAACTGCATGAGAAAAAAATAAAGAATAAAAGAGTCATAGGATGTTTGGTTCTGATTTAAAAGCTGAACACAGCCTCTGAATTCTAGAAATTGTACGGAACAGGATTTTTCCACTCACAAGCCAGACTTGCTGGTTCTTAAAATCAAGTCGCCTAGATTTTTTTAATACCATAAATTTGCTTCACACATATGATCTCTAAAACAGTTTGACAACAAATTAAGTTATTCAACGGTATTCAATCCATCTGTAGGAAACTCATACATGTCCAAATATTTTTAATTCAAATATTAAGCATATTTAAAGAAGACATTAATATGGTCCTGCTATAACTAACATAATTAAAATTAAGGTACTCAGGAGCCGATGAGGTGGCGCTAGAGGTAATATGTCTGCCTTGCAAGTGCTATCCAATGAAAGACCACGGTTTGATCCCCTGGTGTCCCATATGGTCCCTCCAAGCCAGGGGCAATATCTGAGTGCTTAGCCAGGAGTGACCCCTAAGCATCAAACAGATGTAGCCCCCCAAAAAAACAACAAAAAAAATTAAGGTACTCAGAATCAGAAAAGCATTACTAATAGATGATCAGACTCTTAGACATTGTTTTAATAAATCTTATCTATCTTAAAATAAGTACTATATATCTTGATATAAATACTGAATTTAATATATTCCATTTTATTTCTACATCATATATAAAAAGTAGATGATAAAGATAATAAAATTTAATTATGGCTATGAAGATGTACAATATTTGCTTCATATACTTCTATTCGTATAGAGGACCAGATAAAAATTAACATTTATGGCTTCCACCTCAGATCTACTGAACTTATCTTTAACAGAATCTTGTATGCACATTAAAATTTGTGAAGCATTAATCTAGAGAAGTGATTGGAAAATTCTAGTCTTTAGGTTGATTTTATAAACATTTTTATTGAAAGACAGCCATAGCTTTTCATTCATATATCGTCCGTCTGTGAGAGCTTTTATTAAAATGGCCGTGTTGAGTAGTCACAACAGACTTTATGATTTTCAAAGCATAAAATATTAATTATCTGACCCTATGCAGCAAGGAAAAGATGCTGACCTCTGTCTTCAATAAAGCATATTATTGAAGCATATTTTAAATTGATGATTGTATGATTTTCCAGATATTATTACAATTGACAAAAATTGCCATAAAAATAACACAGGAGCCTAGTACTTGTTTATACATATGCTCTCTCTCTTGCATTCCCTAGTTAACTGGAGCATATTACATTAAAGAAAATAGATTTCAGAATTAGAACCTGATAAAAATTAATGAGTTCATTTAGCTTTCTAAAATGTGTTAGGATAAAATCACATTTCTGCAACTATGATTAGTACACAGAAATTATTCTGAAATGTAATAATAGAATGAGATAAATAAACTCCTTTAATGGAGAAAAATAGAGCTTTATAACATTAAACTGAAAGAAATGACAAATAAGCCATAAAAATTACTCCATGCATTATTCCAGTATTTATATTAATATACTGCAAGTTATACTTTCTTGAAAATTATCAAGATATACAATGATTTAATTCAAAAATCAATTTCTGTATCTTATTTATACAACTTAAATTGTCTTTTAATATAATCTTAAGAACATGTAAATGATTTTATTTTGATAAAATTCTTATCTTCATATGTTTCATCTATGTATCTGATACATATAAGAAATGACTACTCAATTAATTTTTTAAAAAATTTGATATACATTCAGAGTGTGTTTCTCACTTCATAATTAAGCACATTTTTTCTCTCTGATTCTGAAAAATATTGAGCACATTTGAGAAAACAATGTTACGGCCTATTAAAAATTGGTATACAAAGAACCAATTTTTATTTTCCTTGATCTTTTGGATTGTTTTTTTGGATTTTCATTTTATTGATTTCTTTTCTAAGCTTTGTTATTTCCTTCTCTCTACCTATTTTTTTGGTTCTTTTGTGATCTTTTTTCTAATTTAATAAGCAGCACATTAAGCTATTTATGTAGGCTACTTTTTCCTTCCTGATGTGTGCTCCAAAACTAGAAATTTTCCTCTTAGTATTGCTTTTGCTGTGTCTCACATATTCTGATAATTATAATTTGTGTTTTCATTCACATTTGTTTCCAGGAAATTTTGTTTGTTTGTTTTGAGGCCAAACTTGGTGATGTTCAAGGGTTACTCCTGACCTTGTGCTCAGAAATCGCCCTTAGCTTGAAGGACCATATGGGTTGTTGGGGGATCAAACCATGGTCCATGCTAGGTCAGCCACATGCAAGGCAAATGCCCTACTGCTGCACCATGTTTCCAGTCCCATGTTTCCAGAAATTTTTATTTATTTAGAGCATTAAACGCCCATAAATACCTAAAGCAAGCCTAACGAAAAAAGATGGGAGGCATCACTTTCCCCAATTTTAAATTATATTACAAAGCAATATTCATTAAAAGAACATGATATTTGAATAAAAACAGACCCTCAGATCAGTGGAATAAATAATTATTCTGAGAATGTTCCTCAGACATAAAATCAATAAATTAATCTTTGACAAAGAGGCAAGAAATGCAAAATAGAGTGAGGAAAGCCTCTTCAACAAGTGGTGCTGGAACAACTGATCAGTCAAATGCAAAAAAGCAAACTTTGACCTATATCTCACACCACACACAACAGTCAAATCCAAATGGGTTAAAGACCTTGATATAAGACCCAGAACCATAAGGTATATAAAAGAACATGTAGGTACAACACTTCATGACAGTGAGACTAAAGGCATCTTCAAGGAGGAAACAAGCACTGTGCAAACAAGTGGAAACAGATCATAAAAGATGGGACTATATTAAATTGAGGAGCTTCTGCACATCAAAGGAAATTGTTACTGAGATACAAAGGCCACCCACAGAATGGGAGAAACTATTCACCCACTAATCATTAGATAAGGGGAAAAATGCAAGGTCTGACAGAATTAAAAAGAAAAATATCTAACTCCATCAAAAATTGGGGAGAAGAATGAACAGATAATTACTCAAAGAAGAAATACAAATGGCCAAAAGGCAAATGAAAAAATTCTCCACATTACTAACCATAAGGCAGTTACAGATCAAAACAACAATGAGGTATCATCTCACACCACAGAGACCAAAACTCATCACAAAAAACAAAAACAATGTCTGGCAGGGATGTGGAGAGAAAGGAATTCTCATTTGCTACTGGTTGGAATGCCCTCTAGTTCAGCCTTTATAAAAAGCAATATGAAGATTACTCAAAAAGTTGGAAAATGAGCTCCCATATATTCAGCTATGCCACTCTAGGAATATATAATGTATTTTATATATTATATATTGTTTTATATAATTTGTATATAATATATATTACATATTCATATATTCTAGGAATATATATCCTATATACCCTAGGAATACAAAAACACAACACAAAAATGCCTTCTGCACACCTATGTTTATTGCAGCACTATTTACAATAGCCAGAATCGGAAACAACTCAATTTCCCTTCAACAGATGAGTGGCTTTAGCCACTCATTTCTTTAGAAAATGTGGTACATATATATATATATATATAGTATATATAATGTATATATATAATGTATATATATAATGGAATACTACGCAACTGTCAGAAAAATGAAGATATGAAAATTTCCTATTCATGGATGAACATAAAAACTATTATACTGATTGAAATAAGTCAGAGGGAAATATATAGACACAGAAGTCTCACTCATCTATGGGATTTAAGAAAAATAAAAGACATTATTTTAATAATACCCAGGACAAACCAAATAATACAAACCATAATACCCAGGGACAATAAATATAAGGGCTGGAAGGAAGGCTCATGATAAGAATCTTACCATGAAGATTGGTGAAATTAGAGAAATAATTACACTGACAACTATCATGACAATGGTAGTGAGTTAGGGAAATAGAATGCTTGTCTTGAATACAGGGCAGGGGCTGGGCAAAGGGAGTTGAGGCCATCATTGGTGGGAATGTCACATTGATGAATGGGAGTGTTCACTTTTATAACTAAAATCCAACTACAGACATGTTTGTAACAATGGTACTTAAATATATATTAAAATTATCTGCTAAATATAAAAAAATTACAGGCAAAAAACAACTGATCCAATTTCCACTGAAAATATTTCTTAAGTTACTTTTAACAAATACTCATTGGTTTGTCCATAATAAAACTTGAAATTCATACTTGTTATAACAATAACGTTGTATTTCTCCTTATTTTTGTATGTTTATTCATGTTTTTTGGGAGCTTGCACCTTGTGGTGCACAGGGTTTACTCCTGTCTCTGCACTCAGAGCTCACTTCTGGCTCTGTTTTAAGAGATCACTCCTTGATTTGAACTCAGAGATCATTACTGGTTGATTTAGGGGAACCATAGCCGTTGCCAGGATTAAACCAGGATCAATCATATATACAATACTTTCGGGATACTCATTTCTATTTTATTCAAGTTTTATAATAATGTTCTAAGTCTTTGGAAAGAATTTTATCTTTCTATCATTCTCTAGCTCTTGGAGGAATAATGAAATGAATAGAATTGTAGTTTAAAAATCTCTCTTCACAATACACCTTCTTAATTTTCAAACTCCAAGAGAACAAAAATCAAGGAGGAAAAAACTTAAGCAATAAAATAATCTCAAAAAATTCTTGTAAATTTATGAAAAGTATCATTGTTAATAGGTACAATAACTCTCCATTAAGATTCAATAGACATATACCTAGGGAAATGTCAGGTTTCAAAAATGTTTCCATCATCACAGGATATGTTCGTTGCCATATTTATTTGTATCCTGTTGAGGGTACTACAGATCTGGCTCAGAGCAACACAGTTGGAAAGTCCCCAGAGGAGGTAAAAATTTTAAAGCACATGAAAGAACCTTCTATATCACTATATCACTGTATGATAATCCCACAATTAGAATTTTCAATGTCACATTTGGTGATCATGTGCAAATATATTGAATCTAATATTGGACAAATATAAGATACCATGTCCATCTAGGAAATGGTTTACATAGTAACACAATTATGAAAAACAAATAATCATGTATCCCTTATCCCATTCTAGAGTTCTGAGAAACTATGGTCTCCAACTAACACACTTCCACTTATTGAGGGTATTTGAAAACGTCATTTAACCAAGATCATTAAAGAAAGCATTCTTGAAAATGAATCATTTTTAAAATCAGAAAAGTAATGTCTAAAATAGTTCTGTACAGTGGGAAGCAAGAAGGCAGCTATGTTGGTTAAAGGATTCTTTTTTGCAAGTTGCTGCAATCTCAATGGAACTAAAAGGACCCTGCTGAGTGAGCAGGTCAGAAGGAAGGAGATAGACACAGAATTATTTCTCATTTGAAAACCTAAAGATACACAGCAAGGTGGGAACAAAGGCAACACAAAGTCTTTGTGGTGCAGAAATTTGTTGAATACAGTCTTTGTGAAGTCCACAAGTTTATGAGGGAGGGGTTTACACGATTGGGATATGGATTCTTTAGGGAGCAGAGTTGAGTACATTGGTTAGGGGTATGGTATTAGGATTATGTGCATGAAAAACAGTATTCACAGTATTGAAAAATCACAGAAATTCAATCGATAAAACAAGTAATTTGAAAAATAAATATAAGTGATCTTATAGTTTTTTCTCAACAATAAAGGTGAAGTCATTATATTATTATTTTGATTTTAGGGCCACACCCTGTGACACTCAGGGGTTACTTCTGGCTATGGACTCAGAAATCACTCCTGGCTTTGGGGGACCATATAGGACTTCAGGGGATCAAGCAGGATCAAACATCCTGGGTCAGCAGCATGCAGGGCAAAAGCCTTATAGCTGTACTACTGCATTATTTAAGACAATAATCAAATTATAGCAGAAATTTTAAAATGATTAAGAAGTTAAAGCCATGCATTAAAAGTCAGATTCAGTATCTAACTTCCAAACAATAAAAACATTAATCTGAAAGAATAAGAAAAATATGCTCACTCTACTCATCTCAGCACATAATAGAATAACCAAGATAAGGAAGCAATTCAAATTCCAAATACTGATAAATAGATCAATAAGTTTTTTGGGATCTATACATATGTACATAAACATGTACATATATGTGTATATACGTATTTATATACATGCTATATATACATGATGGAATACTATACAGTCCCAATAAACAACAAGCTCGTGAAATTTGTGACAACACAGATGAAATTAAAGGATATCATGCTAAGTAAAAACTTAGACGTAGGGGCCGGAGCCATAGCACAGTGGTAGGGCATGCTTTGCATGCAGCTGACCCAGGACAGTCCTGGGTTGGATACCTGGCATTCAATATGGTCCCCCAAGGTAGGAGTGATTTCTGAGTGCATAGCCAGGCATAACCCCTCAACGTCACCTAGTGTGGCCCCAAAAACAAACAACAAAAATTAGAAATGATGGAATAGAGAGAATGATCTCTCACATATATGTGGCACTTAAAGTTATACAGCAATGTAACAACAAAGTGCAAAGGCGACATAACAGAATTATTCCTCTTAATTAGGTATTTTTTGATGTGGCAAAGTGGGGTGTTAGGGTCCTTGTAGGAGACTACACTGATGACGAAAGTGATATTAGAATTATATGCACAATAAATCACAGGCCTTAGTCAATAAAAAATTTAAAATCTAAAATAAAATTCAGATATATAGGTATATTTAGTCATCTATACAACAATTTAAAAAACAAAACTGGAGACAGAAATACAATTTATCTAATCTACAATAAGATATCATTTAGATACAATTTACTTATATGACTTGCATGTGCCCAGTTGAGTTCTATCTCCTGCGTGAGTCCACCAGGCATTGCCAACACTGATCCTGGAGCCCAAAGCCCACAGCCAGGACTAAGCCCTGAACATCACAAGTGGCAAATTCAAGCAGCAAATGAAAAAATAAAAAAGTCAAAAATTTAAAACTATATTTATCACTAAAGATAAATATTTTACTAAATTACGCTAGAGCAATAACAACACAGTGGGTATGGTGTTTGCCTTCCAAACAGAAGACCTGGGTTCAATCCCTGGTGTCTCATATTGCCCACCAGGACTAACACCCTAAGTATCGTTACCCAAAAGCTAAAATATAAAATAAAATAAAATAAAATAATTTACTAAATCATATGTGTTTAACAGGAATATAGAAATGGATCACTTGGTGTTAGAACTTTTTAACACTTAGGTGTTTCAATTCTTTTTGTTTTATCAACCAAAACTATGTAGAACATTTTCTTAAAAACATTTTTCAAGAAAGAAAATAAAGTGACATGGCACAATTTATATTACTTCAGAATTCTCCAAATCAGTTTCCTTACTAATATTCATTGCCTTAGATATAATTCATGGGACCAGAACAGTAGCGCTTGAGGTAAGGCGTCTGCCTTGCAAGCGCTAACCTAGGATAGACTGCGATTTGATACCTGGCATCCTATAAGGTCCCCCAAGCCAGGAGTGATTTCTGAGCACATAGCTAGGAGTAACCCCTGAGCGACAAACGGAAGTTCCACACCCCCCAAAAAAAGAAATACAATTCTTTCTGAAATCTAATGAGAGTATTTTATTCCTTATGAGGAAAGTCTTTAAACCTGGAAGCATGATTCCAAACATAATGAGAGAAACAGTGTCTATTAACTTATCAGTACACAATGAACTTAAAATGTTACTATTCATAATCTTTTGAAAATAACACAATATGAAAAAATTAACATTGAAAGTAATTTCCTCTTGTTAAGTTTTACCTAGAACATATTAGTTATATTACAGTGAACAGTAGCATTTTTGTTTTTCAAGAGTTGTAGATGTCAGTATATTTATAGATTAAAGATTACTAGTTCAATTTGCAAAAGTTTTATGCAAAGTGATCATTTCTATAGGTCTGCAGCAATCAGCAAAAAGTCAGCACAATTTCTTTTATCTCACATGAAATTTTAGGTTAGAAAGCATTTGATGATCCAAATTTGATTTTGTACAATCAAAGGCACTCTTGAAATTCAAACTACTCTTTCATAAATAACTGGCAGGCTGGTAGAGCTGGATTGCTGCTCAAACTCTCTAGACAGATTTTTGGCAGAAGTGCTTGTTGACTAAAGTAGCTCAAAACCTGAAATAGACATACTATTTTCCCTGATTTTTAAAATATCCTAGTGACTTACCAATATTGTGAATGGCTATCTCCAAACATTTTTCCACATTTCAACTTATCTTCTTCCAGCAGTTAATGGCACGTGCATTATAAAGAACTTCAATCATTCTTATAGCTATCTTTTACTCTACTTGTCTTAATCTGAACAATTTCTGAGTAGATCTCACTTTCTTAGGTTATAAAAAATAGAAAAGAAAATATAGCCTTTTAAGTATTAATTTTTGCTGTATAACAGCAAACCCCTCAGAAAACACAGCTCCAAAAAGGGCTACATAACTATAACCCTTTCATTCCTGAAATACTCCCAAAGTGAAGATAAAGAAACCTGTAATTTCTATATTCTGTGAAACAAGCAAGCCATGAAAAAGACATGACAATCTTCCCAGTTGATCATCAAATCTATATTCTGAGTGTCATTTGTCTTTTATGTTTTTTTTCAGAATTATTTAATGAAGTAAAAGTCCACTTTTGAAAATTATCAAGCTAAAATATTCATGAGTCATTTTTTTTACTTTCTAGACATGCCACTGTAGAGTCCGGGGAGACCCCGCTGCCCCCCAAATCTGCCCCATATAGAACAGTGAAGAAGGCACGTGCCCAGGAATTGCAAGCAAGTTCCAATTTATTTCTGGCTGCCAGAGGTTTGAAACGTGCTCAAAGCTGAGCAGAGGTTGCGAACCCCAAAGTAGGGAAAGGGCCGGCTATATATACAATCTTTAATCAGGGAGTGCATTTTATTACACATTACAGCAGAAATAGGACTGGGCTTTGTTTTAGGGGAATTTGCATCTGGGATTGGAGATAAGAATGATTCTTGTGACTTTTAAGGTAGGTGCGGGGAGAAACTCAGACTCCAAGTCTCCAAGATGTCTTCAAGGTATGTAGAGTCTGTAAAACCATGAACCAGCACCTGTAGTTCAGTAGATAAAAGGCAGTTAAAGAAACATAGCTTATGATCTATTGGGATACAATAGGTGAAATAAGGGGGGAACTTTGCATTGCATAATTCAAGAGACAGATAAAAAGAAACAGGGATGTCAGGGGTGTGTGAAAAAGAAACAGGTTTAGCAGATGATAGTTTGGGATGTCAGGGGTATGTGAAAAAGAAACAGGTTTAGCAGATGATAGTTTGGGATGTCAGGGGTATGTGAAAAAGAAACAGGTTTAACAGATGATAGTTTGGGATGTTAGGGGTATGTGAGGGGAAGAAACAGGTTTAGCAGATAATAGTCTGTCCACTTATTAAGTTTTTACTTCTTTCACCACCAAGAGGAACTTAAGTGTTCTTAGTTAATAAAAAGGAATGAGATTACTTAGCCCATGCTCTTGGGAAATTAATCGCTCAGATCCTTCGGCATGAATGTCTAGGTCTCACCTGTCCTATTCCAGTCCAATCAAGCATCAAATGATGTATTAACTCTCTAATTTTCAACCATTTTATATGTTTCTGTCTCATATGTATTTGAATTATTTTGGTTCAGATATATTTATCTTTCCACTTCTATGAGGCAATAGCTAAAAATGTTGCCATATTACTCTATCAAATAGTTCTCCACAAGATTACAACATTTTGAGTGAGAAAGATATCCTTTAATTGACAAGAGAATCACTAGATTCATATTTAAATTATTTTTGTCCTTTCAACCATGGTTTACTCTGAACCATATACTAGATACATATACATTTTGATGAAGTCTTCACAATACCTTTATGTCTGTACTTT
>PVKC010011322.1:0-24774 GCA_004027635.1 Crocidura indochinensis
ACTTTCTAATGGGTGTGTGTGTGTATGTGTGTGTGTGTGTGTGTGTGTGTGTGTGTGTGTGTGTGAGTGTGTGTGCATGGACATACATGGGGTTTTTCTATATATACTATTCTTCAATATTGTATGGATCTCCAGAAATGCAATCCAATTCTGACATTAACCTTCTGAAATTAGCATCAGGTTCCATATTATTTGCTCACTAATGCAAAACTGTTGTTTTTTTTCCCCCAATGGACCTCAACCCTTCAGAAAACTGTCAAAGACCCAAGTACTACCTGTACTCCTGAATATATAATATATATAATATTTAATATAAGATATATCTATAATCAGAGGTTCCCACAACAATCCTCTGAAGTTCCACTAATTTGCTAGTGCAAAACATTTAACACATCAGATTACTGGTCTATTGTAAGAGGATATAAGTCAGGATCACCCAGCTGGAAGCTGAAAGAGATGTCTATAATAAAATATGGGGAGAGACATGGAGTTTCCTGCCCTCTCCCAACATCTCCATATATTTAGCATCCTGGAAACTTACATACAGGGCTTATTAAAGCAGAGGTTTCCAAATTTATTTGGCCTGCCTTTATCTTTTTGGAAAAATGTCACTCAGCACTCTCTTAAAAATATCATTTCTGTAAAGGAATAATCAGAAAGTGTTCCTGTTCAAGATTATTCAAATTTCTGCAGGGAAAAGGGTGGTGGTGGTAGTAGGACCTACTTTGGGTCATGCTGGATTAAATCATTAGCCTTTAACCATTGGCTCAAAACCCAGTCTCTCTAAGGGTTTTGGGATTAAATTTTTAACACTCACTTATACAGTTATTTATCCTAGTAACTAGGCACTAACATATAGTGTTTCCCGAAAGAGAAATAATTAACATGATAAAAGAATCTCAATTAATCTCATTAATTAAGAAATGTCAAAGATTTGTCACCTTTGCTAAGTTATTGATTTTGATGGGCTATTATCTGAAATGGGATTTTATTTGTTATGCAAAGAAAATACCGTTAGTACAGTACAATGGGTGGGGCATTTGCCTAGCATTCAGGGTTTAACCCCTGATCTTTCCTATGATTCCTTGGCACCACAATGGTTCCTGAGCACCACCAGGAGAGAATCCCGACTATAGCGTCAGGAGGGATTCCCAAGCACTATTAGATTTGTCCATCTCTCAAAAATAAATAAATAAATAAAAATAACATGCCCTTACCAAAATGACTTATTTCTCACTCATAGAAAACCATTCTTAGAAAACCACTAATACTGACCCCATTGATCATAGACAACAACTACCTACGGGTTGTTGGGATCCTCCTTAGCTACAATTTTGTTTATTTTTTTTTAAATAAACTAAATATTTACTTTTTCCCATTTTTATTGAGATTCATGATTCCAATACTGCTAATGATACTTTCCTGCATACATAATTCCTACTATACTCATAACTAGAGTGCCTGTTTCTGTCCACCAATGTCCTTAAGAACCCCTCTGATCCATTCCCTTCTTTACTTCCCCTAAGTAAGAACTACCCCTAGCTATTTTTTATGTCAGTGTTATTCATTCAACAAGAATAATTTATTAGGTAGAAGAACCTTCCATCCTCAATGTGTTTCTTGGTAATAATGTCTCAGATCTTAAGGATCATGTCTCTTAGCTAACCAAGTGTTAAAAATGAACTTATTGTTCTCCAAAATAATCTTCTCAGGACAGAAGGGGTACTTGGATTTGACACAAATGTCCTAGACTTTCTCTGGGTGTCACTTGTAGCAAGTGGCCCGATAACTTCTTTATAGTTACAGAAACGTATAGTATAGTGACAGAAACATTTATTTACACATTTAGATTGATTAAAAAAAATCAAAATGCACTACATGGAAAAGTGATGTTCAGAGAGTTGTCAGGCAATATTTCATCAACAAATGATCTCTATGAATAGTGGTGTGCAGAGAAGTTATTATTTCTTTAAGTTTCTGGAGCATTAAGAAAGATATTGATTTTCCATCGATATAAATCAGCAGAAAGTGTGAATATGTATTTTATAGGAAAATCTATACAGGATGAAATAAAGGACGAATCAATAGGTTTCTTTAGTGATAAACATTAAGAATATGAAGGACTCTCTTGTTAGTCTATTTACTCTGTTTCTCCAAAAAGCCACCTGGGTGGCTTTACTATAAAGATAATGTTAATCAGAAAATGTATATTGTAACAGAATTGTTAAGAAAAAGAGAAAAAAGTAAAAACGTTTTTTTTTTCCAGAATTCAGAAATATATATGACAAAGTTAGTTTTTCTTTAAAAGTTAAAATTGGTATTCTCTCCCCTCCCCACCCTCAAGCACCCTTTTTTAATTTTAAAACTAAATATTTGGAAAGCCGAAACTTGTACTGGGAACTAGTAACCAGTCATAAGTCTTTTCTACCTTGGAAACTTGGTTGAAATCCAGCTTGAAAGATTAGCTAAGTGTTATTCCAATTACGATCCAGGTTGGTTTTAGTTTCTGGAACTGAATAGGGTTCTTTTTGTTTTTGTTTTTTTGTGCCACACCCAGTTGGGCTCAGGGTTAATTCATGGCTCTGTTGTTCAGGGATCTCTCCTGGCAGTGTACAGGGGACCATATGTACTATCAGGAATTGAAACTGGCCTCCATGCACTGCAAGCACCTTAATCTCTGCAATATCTCTCTGGCCCTGGAATAGAGTAGTTTTTACATGAATTTAACTAAGAAGACTATTTTAGGATCTTCTAGAATTTTTTTTTCTAATCAGTTTATGAGTTTTTTTTTAAGTCCTGAGAGCAATATTCAGTTCTTTCTATTGTTGAATCCACTGAAGATAGAGTCTCTCTCTGTCTTTCTGAATCTACAAAGTAGACTATCATTAACACAATTTTTTTTTTGGTGGATCACACCTTACAATACTCAGGGGTTATTCCTGGCTCTGTGCTCAGAACCCTGGTTGGTTGCATGCAAGACGAACACCCTATTCACTTTGCTATCACTTCAGCCCCTGCTTGACACATTTTTACTTTTGATTTGTTTTGAGTCTCCAACAGGTCTCAAAGGCTCACAGCCCACTCCAAATAATCATTGGTTAATCATATTGATGTGTCAGTGACATGGTGCTGCTCAGTAGTTTTGAGGACTCCCAGAGCCACCAAAATAAACTGCTCAGGGGTCTCCATGGATATACCTAGCAGTGCTTAGTCATGCAGTGCTGGGATAAAGTTGTACCCTGTATATGCTAGACATGCACTTCAAAATCCAAACCTACCTTCTCAGCCTCAAATTGTTGCTCCACTTAATACAGAAATTAAAATTATAGCAAGTATAAATGGACATGACTTGTACAGGGTTATGTAGCTATTTTGATATGCCTAGGATACGTATTCTTTCTATCCCAAGTGGACATACTCTTTTGATATGGTGAATTTGCCTAGATATTGAAACAAGTGAATACTTGACTCAATGTCTCTGTCTTAATTTTATAATATAATCTTAAGATATAATAACATATAGCAGATAGATTTAAATCTATGACATATAACATGAAGAAAGACACTAAATGGATTAATTAAATCTATGGAGAAGTTACAATTGTATTAATAATTTAGTCATAATTTGCAAGCTATCAAACAGAATACTAGTAGGGATAATAGTAGTAGGGAGATATGAAGAGCTTAGGGGTGTGATTTCCACAGTGTAAAAGCATTGCTATATTCTAAACCAATGATTCAATGCTGAGTTTGAATTCCTCAAAGTCTTTAATATAGTCAGAAAAAAAAAAACTACCTCCTCTTTCTCTTTTATCCCCTAGCTATTTATCTATACACCCACCCATCTGTCATCTACTCCATATCTATCTATCTCTAGCTATCTCTCTGGATTTAGATCTAGATAGCTATAGATGTAAATTTAGCTGTAGATATATGTAAATACACATACACACACTGCCTTCTGTGAGAATGCCATATATATAGATCATTGCTTTTTATATTTCCAGGCAGCACTATTCACATGACGTGCAAGGGGAATGGGCACCCCCCGGAGTTGTGCAGTGTATAATGCTATACATTTATCCTGAATATGTCAGAGCTGTCATCATACAAAGGTCTAATTAAATCAGGGATGTTTTGCTATTCTTTTAAAATGTCTCAATCATTAATGAGTTTGAATATATCATTTTTATTAGTGAAATAGTTTTGCTTAAAATAATTGTATTCAAGTAACCAATCTAATTTGGAGAAAATTGAAGGATTCAAAAAAAGACTTAAGAGATTGTTACTTTATCATAAGCATTTAATATAGATGAAATATTTAATGTAGATGAAGTTTATTCTACTTAAGACAAAATAAATAGGGAAATAAGGAAGTCTCCAAAATAAACAAAAGCTGAAACAATTCCCCTTTGGCATCTACCACAGTGTCTGGAATCTCTAATATTAGGCATTTCTTTGAGTCATGGATTTCCCTCTAAAGGGTTTCTCCAGGAACTTATTAAAGTTGTGATATGTCCACTCAGGAAAGCAGTACATACCTCATTAACCATTACTGTTACCATAATTTATGATACTATTTGTTAATAAAATACTGATTATTAAGGATCTAATATTTTCCAGACAATAAAGCTCGCTTGTTACCAACTTGCTCCCAAAGACACTTTAAAACAAACTAAACAACATGTTTATGTTATATCCTTATTCTAAAAATAGAACGATGATTTTCTAAAAGGGGATATGAGAGGTTGATCAGTGAGTTTTAGTGCATTTTATAATTGTGGTTACGTGTTTGGGGACGTGGTTTATATTATTGCAGTAGTTAAAACCATTATCTACACTGTAATTCATTTATATTGTGCATTAATTTCTTTCTTCATTTTTTTTATTGCTACCAGTACCAAATAACGCTTTCAGAGTCAGTTTACATTTTCTATAGTTGAGAGTAGAATATATTGAAAAGAGAGGCAAGTTTGTCAGAAAAGAATGGGGAGTGGAAAACAGAGCCATAGTACAGTGGATAGATTCCTTATCTTGCACGTCACCAATCTGGGTTAATTTGTTATCCAGATAGTATTC
Organism: Crocidura indochinensis; assembly: GCA_004027635.1. Taxonomy (NCBI): domain Eukaryota; kingdom Metazoa; phylum Chordata; class Mammalia; order Eulipotyphla; family Soricidae; genus Crocidura; species Crocidura indochinensis. Next base: position 5,080 of record PVKC010011322.1, read on the forward strand.
TGTGAATCACCAGAAATAATTCCTGATTATAAAGTCAACACTGAGCACCACTATGTGAAGCCCCAAAACAGAAAAAAGTGTGGAGAGTGTAGTTACCATTTCCTACCTTTGAGTATTTTATTTTTCTGTTTAGCTTCAATATGTCAAAGTGTGGAATGCCACTTTTCTATATTAAAACACACACACATTTGGTTGAACTATTAGCATCACTTGTTCTTCAGAAGCACTCACATCAGAGAAAGATGAACTGTGTGATGAAGTTTAGAATATTGGTTGAATTCAGGGGGAGGAATTAAAACCCTAAAATCTACATCAGCAAACACAAATTTTAGAAACTATTGAACCACTCAGTAAAAAAAAATTAAGGGATAAAGTATCGACAAACTTTAATTCAAAAGTCAAAATTGTTTTCTTATTTCCATTTGTTCCTTATTGACACCACTTCATGAGTCATAGGTATATGATATTTTATTCTAAATTGTTCAGAAAATGGATAAAGTGAGTATAGAGGATATTGTTTAAATCTCTAGCACTAGTGTATCAAAGTCCCTTACTATAGGGATAATTTTAGAGATGGGTAGGAGTAAATCCAAGACAAATGCCCTACTGCTGCACTTTCACTCTGGCCCCAATTTCTATCATTTTTATGGTGAAATTATTTGCATATTTGATCATTATCGATCATATATAATTTTAAAGTCCTTTTGAGAAAGAACAGACTTTGCACATATACAGGCATCAATCAGTATAAATGAATTGAAGTTTCTCAGAAGTATGTGTGAAGTTGGACCATAAATATGTAAAGCTTAATAACTGAGCCAAAACTCAGGCAAATGAATAAAACTTACTTTACTTTTTATTTATTTAAAATGCATTTTATTAAGCAAAATATATTAAAACTTGGAAATTATTTTAGTACACTTACCAATCACTAGGGGATAAGAAATACATGTAACACCCCAATCTAGGACTAATTATTGTAGACAAGACATTATTTAAATCTGTTTAAAAGTCTACATGTGTGAAGATATAGATATTCATTAAAATAGTCTATTTTACAGGATAATGAATTTCTTTATGTTGCCATTTGTTTTTATGTTCATTAATGTGTTAGCCTAGAAACTATCCATGACTTGATGTACAAGTCATATATATTTGTTGACCATAGAAATAATATTTTCTATTAATCTTTTGAAGTGTTTTCATACTTTTTTTATACTTTTGCCTTCTTTTTGGGTAACTCATAATTGTAGATTGGATTCATGTGTTCATTTGCATGTGCAGTGAAAGTGAGGTTTAAAAGTAATGTACCTCTTGAATCCTTGAACTCTAATATCAAACTATTGATTTTTTTCTTCAGTTTGTTGTGTGACCTCTGATTTACATTTGCAATTTACATTAGTTATTAGGAGGATGTATCAGAACCAAAATACATGTCTTTGACAGTGAGTATCTGGTTAAAAAATATACCATGAAGTATATGGGGTTCACTGTATTGCCATTGAACTGCCATGCTCACAGGAATTCTGGCTTTGTCTATGTGAAAGGAATAGCCAGACTGTGAAACAGTTTGCTTGCTTTGGCCCCATTCTCTTTTGGATCATTACATAGCCCAATCAATTGTTTAGCAATTGGCTCTCAATTTACCCACATGTAGTTAGATGAATCCATATGCACACTTAGATTCGTGTACTCCCTCTCTTACTGTTCTTGGGCTGAAAAGCCATGCCTTGAGTTCAAATATGATGCAGGAATTGCAGGGACATTGGAAGAGAGAGGAGAGAAGAACAGTTAATAGAGTCAAATGATTAGAGTTCATGCTTTGACTCATTAGTCTGTGATTCTGAGTAGACTAGCTATTCAGCATTTCTGTGCTGCCTCACCTGTTAATTGGGGTGCGATCATTTATCTTAGGCTTACTTTGAAGATGGAGGAAGGGAATCAATTAAAAAAGAAATGTGAGTATGATACCCGTGAAATAGGACAATAACTCTTGGTATTTGCTGATTATCATCCTTGCCAATTTTATCCCCATCCCCACAATCATCATCATGATCATGATTATTATAATCATCATCATCATCATCATCATCAACATCATCATCACTATTATCAGCATCAGATCAGCATTATTTTCTAAGAGACAAAATTTTGATAAACAGATGAGGGAAACTACTGAGTTTGAGGCAGAGATAAAAGGAGACTGCCAATGTGGATGCTGTCTTAAAGTTGGGGTGTCATGCAAACGCAACTAGAGTAGGTCTAGAATCAGAGATTGCATTTGTATCCTTTGAAGAAAGGCTGTTTCAATATGGTTCATAATGCTGAGATCAGAAATTGAATCACGGGGCCTGCAGAGAAACCTCAATGGGGTAGACTTCCTATGTTGTGTGCAGTAGGTCCACGATTGAACCATTGCACCACATGATTCACTGTCCATGGCCAGGAGCAACTCCTGAGTGCTGAGTCCAAAATAGCCACCGAGTTCCACTGGGTGTGGAATCATTCACAGGTTACACTGGTATTTAGGTTACTTGGAAAATGTGTAAATCTGGAGAGTGTATTACTTATCTTTAAGTGAAAAAGATTTGCAAAAAATAGCCACAGGGCTTTAAAAATAAAGGCAAGAGGGGAAGCAACTTAACAAGATTATATGTAGTATATATAATAATTTTGTAGTATAATTCTACAGATAAAACTTTTTTTTCTGATGTTTTGTTTCTTCTTTCTGCTTAATTTTAGGAATCTCTGTCCTCTCTTTATCAATAATAGCTTTTTGCTCTAAAAAGAAAGTCAAGAGCAATGAAAATTCCAATAGTAAGAACTATTGCATGAGTTCTTACTGCCCTGTGAAGGGTGGTAGTGTGTGCAGCTGTGAGCTTTTCTCAGAAGGTAGGATTTTAAAAAATTCTGGAAGTGGAATGATTTTCTTGTTCCAGAGACTGAAATGACTGGAAGGAATATACTACAATAAGTTATTTAAGTAAGGAACAGACTAAAAGCCCTTATTACATCATTGCCATCCCATTGCTTTCTAATTGTGAGTTGTCCCTTCACAGGGGATATATGCAGTGCTGATTTCAGAGGACATTGACTCCAGATTCCTGGATGAAGCCTACCCACTTCCCCTCTTGTAACAGGCTGCCTGAGCTTCATGCTTCTCCGAGGTGAGAATTCTTGACACTGTTCCTCCACATTCCTCAAACCAGACAGTAGGTATCATTATTTTTAATGGAGGAAACATTCTAGTTTTCTCTTGAGAAGGAGGGAGATAAAATAAGAAAAAAGAAGGAAAATGTGAGACACGGTGACAAAAACACAGAAAGAGCCAAGACACTGAATGGAGATAGGAGAAACTGACCCTTATGTTCCACCTTTGAGTTGGAGAGGAAATGATGGGCCGTAAATCCACTCATGGATTGCAATTCTGCTGGGTGTTGTTTCATGCCTTGGAAATAGTTTCCTTTTTAAAGAGCTGAAAATTATTTTGTTTTCTTTTTCTTGAGGTTTCTTTCTTATTCCGGGTTGTATTCCTTTTCTACATGCATATCTTTTTTTGGTTATCATTGGGATTTTTGTTTGTCTGGGAGTGCCATTCTTGGTATTGCTCAGGGTTTTTTTTTTTTTTTTCTGGTTCTCTACTCAAGGATCACTGCTGATGGGGCTCAGAGGAGCTTGAGCCAATCTGTCTTTTTTTTTTAAGTTTTGTCTGTCTTTTATTTGCATTTTCTTCTAATTTTCTCATGTTTTCTATCAATTGTATGTATACATATACATATGTGGTATTTTGAATGAAATTATGAAAATCCTTTTTTTTAATCATTTTTAATAGGGGCCAGAGCAGTGGTGCAAGCGATAGGGCATTTGCCTTGCATTTGCTAATCTAGGACTGAAGACAATTCGATCCCCTGGAATTCCATATTGTTCCCCAAACCAGGAGCTATTTCTGAGCCCATAACCAGGAGTAACCCATCAGTGTCACTAGATATGGCCCAAAAACCAAAAAAATAAATAAATTTTTAAAAATACGTGCCTTTTATTATTTTATAATTTTATTAACATTAGGTCTATCATTTGAATTGAGAAAAATTATGTTATCTGAAACACATTCATTTCTCTGGGTGTTTTGAGAGACACATCCTTGGGTGTGTGGTATACCCAAAACCCACAAATGAGAACAGTGGAAAATATGGCTTTCTATCCTGTTTTCAGATAGGCTGCTTTCACTTGGATTAGGTGGTATCTCTTCTACTTTTTTGAGAATTCACTCAGAGAAACGATGTTATGCCTGGTGACAGTACCTACACAATTTAAGTTACTTTATAGGTTTATAGGTTGCAGGATGAAAGAATGTTGTTTGTTCAAGATCAGATGAGCAGAAGTGCTTATTAGATGTACCTTGTTAAACCAGCCTCTGCCTTAAACACAATGATTGTCTTTTGGTGGAGGTTAAATTACAGAGCTTCTGCTATGCAACCAGGTAGACCATTGAAGTCTTGCTGAGAAGAGAAACCCATTCTGGTGCTCCTAAAAATATTTGATTCCTACTAGGTAGAGAAAAATTTGAAACATCTGACATGACAGCATTCAGGCATTTTGGGGAGAGACCTTCACTCTAAGATGCATATTTTTGGATTAAATGTACATTCCCGTAAGATGAAAACCAAACATAAGATAACTTGTGATCACTTTTCCTATTCTGGAAAACTTTTAAGAGCTTTGTAAAGAGTTATGATCCTTTTTGGATTTGCTTGAATTTTAAATCTTGGGAAAGAGTGCAATTATAATCTCTCTCTCTCTCTCTCTCTCTCTCACACACACACACACACACACACACACACACACACATACACACACACACTTTCTTTCTCTCTCTCCTGAGATATGAACTGTTTAATGGATATCTGAATAGGAAGATTTTTAAATTGTTCTATGGCAAAATTTAGATATGCTTAGTTATTTCCCATTTAAAATTTATGATTTTCTTTTTACATTTTGAATCCACATGACATACATTTACAAAGCTGTTCATGATTAAGTTTCATTTGTACAATATTCACCACCCATCCCTTAAACAGTGCATATTTCCCATCCCACCCTTCTTCTGTTCCCCACCCACCTGTCTATGGCAGACATTTTCTCTCTCTCTTTTTCTTTCTCTCTCTCTCTTGCTCATTTTTCCATTTGTTGCCCCCCTTTTTTTACATAGGTTTGAAATGTTTAAAAGGAGTATCATGAATATCACTTTACTTCCTTTCAGCACCCAGTTCTTTTCCAAAGTGATAATCCCCAACTATTATTTACATAGTTGTACCTTCTGAGCCCTAACTGCACTCCTCCAATCTTTGCGACATGCTTATTACCTGGTCCCCACCTCTATTGTCTTTGAGCATTATCACCATAGTATTATTTTTATATTCCACAAATGAATGCAATTATTCTGTCTATTCCTATCTCTTTGAGTCATTTATCTCAGCATAATACATTTTTTATAATGCATTTTATATTCATTCATGTTTAAGCAAATTTCATGAATGTACTACAGTTTTTTAATCCTCTCATCTGTTTTTCTTTTGTTTGTTTGTTTTTGTTTTGTTTTTTTTTTGTTTTTGGGTCACACCCGGCAGTGCTCAGGGGTTACTCCTGGTTCCATGCTCAGAAATTGCTCCTGGTAGGCACGGGGGACCATATGGGGCACTGGGATTCGAACCGATGACCTTTTGCATGAAAGGCAAATGCCTTACCTCCATGCTATCTCCTGGGTCCCCTCTCATCTGTTTTAAGACACTTGGTTTCTTTCCATATTCTGGCTGTTGTGAATAATGCTTAAATGAACATAGGAATGTAGATGCCTTTTATACATGGTACTTTTGGTTTTTTTTTTTTACAGTATATTTTCAGGAATGGTATTACTAGGGTTTATGGGAGTTCAATTTTTAGGTTTTTTTTTTTTTTTTTGACTTTTGGGGAGGGGTCACACCTGGTGACTCTCAGGTGTTACTCCTGACTCTATGCTCAGAAATCAATCCTGGCAGGCTTGGGAGACCACATGGGATGCCGAAAATCAAACCATCATCTATCCTTGGTTGGCCATGTACAAAGCAAATACCCTACCACTGTGCTATCTCTTTGGACCCTCGGGAGTTCGATTTTTTTGAAAAAGATGAACAGCGTTTTTCAAAAAGATTGGGTATACATTCCCAACAACAAAAAATGAGAGTCCTTTTTTCTCCTATCCAGACTAGCACTGGTTATTCTTGGTCTTGATGTATGCCATTCCTTATGGAATGAGGGGATATATCTCATTGTGGTTTTGATTTGTGTCTCCCTAATGATTAAGAATGTGGATCATTTTCATGTGTTTTTAATCCTCTGTATTTAAATTCAAGAAGCTTCTGTACCTTAAAGAAAATGAGAACCAGAATACAAAGACTTTCCATGCAATAGGAGAAACTATTTTCCCAATATACATCTGTTAAGGGATTAGTATCTGAGATATGTAAGGTACTAAAAGCTTAACAAGAAGAAATCCTGAACCCTATCAAAAATGGAAGAAGAGATGAATGATATTTTCTCAAGGAAGAAATACAAATGCCTAAAGGGTATGAAAAAATCCACATCATAAACAATCAGGGATACTCAAATCAAGGACAATGAGATATCACCTCACACCACAGAGACTGGCATACATCAAATTAATTATTTTTAAAAGAAACAAGTTTTTTTTTTTAAAGAGTAAAACCAACTCAAGAGTGTCAGAGTATTACAAGAGTAATTCCTGTGGAATTTATAAAATCTAAAGATGTCCTTTTCAAATTTTAAGATATTTAAAAATAATTGAAAGTGTTTTAAAGAAACAATATGTGCATATTTTTCTATATTTACAATGGTTATAATGATTTCCTAGACTGATACAAATTTTTTTTACCCATAGCCCTGCATATATTGTGTTAAAGTTGTGTTAAATTCTGCTGCATCATTTGGTGCCTATAAGTTTAAATTCTGAGAAGCTCTCTTTGAGAAGGACTGACTAGAGCCATAGTACAGAGGGTAGGGCACTTTCCTTGCATGTGCATGACTCTGGTTCAAATACCTGGTACTACATATGTCACATATGTTCCCTTGGGATCTAGGAGTAATCCCTGAGCACCACCACCTTAAACAAACAAAACAAAACTCAACTAAACTGAAAGATCTCTGTCAGTTATTTGAAAAAGAAAGGAGATAATTTTGAGATAATACCAAGTATGTTCAAATGGAAATGAGACCAAGTAAAAGCACATCTAAGAGACAGCTTTATTTTGAAACTGTGCTTTCACACCCTTGATTCTATTTGCCTCAATAGATTCCCCAAGTTTTGTAATTGTTCAAGTTACACTTTCTGATATTGCACTTGCATTTCTACTCACCCACCTCCAGTATAATGTAAATCTCATAAATGTGAAATTAAGTTAAACAATATATAATCCTTTAAAAGTTAGAAGTAAGCAAAAAATCCTGACCTGATTTTCCTTATTTTCTTGTATGTGCTATTTTCTTTTCTAAGAAATATTTGCTTTCTTCAAACCACACACAATTTGAGCTATGTAATGGCTATTGCTACAAAAATTATTGTATTTTCTTCTTTAGCAAGTGTGACTTTTCACCCACTTAAGGTGAACTCTTCCTTCTGAAAATCTTTATTCCTATGAATGATTTTATTTATCCAACACAATTACTTTATTTAAGCAAGCAGTTAAAAAAAATCATGGTTGAGTTTCCGTCATTTGTAGTACACCACCCTTCACTAGGTTACATTTCCTACCACAGATGTCCCCAGTTTCCCTCCCACCCACTCTCCTCTGCCTGCCTCTAATGAGGTATTTTACTTTTCTCTTACTCTCTTCCCCCCTCTCTCTTTTTGTTTCTGACATTGTGGTTTGCACTATTGCTAATGAATGGGTACCAGGCGTCACTTTATTCTCTTTCAGCATCCAGTTCTTGTCCAGAGTGATCAGTTCCAATTATCATTGTCATAGTGGACTCTTCTCGACCCTAATTGCATTCACCACTCTTTCTGGCAAGCTATTACCATGGACTGGTGCTCCTGATCTTCACCTCAACTGTCTCTAGATATTTTTTCCATACTATCTATTATTTTTCTTATGTCTCACAAGTGAGTGTGATTATTCTATCTGTATCTTTCTCCCTCTGATTCATTTTATTCAGCACAATAATCTTCATATCTACCCTTGTATAAGCAAATTTTATGACTTCATTTTTGCTAACATCTGAATAGAATTCCATTGTGTAGGTGTACCTCAATTTCTGTAGTCACTCATCTGTTCCCGGGCATGTGGGTTGTTTCCACATTCTAGCTATTGTAAATCATGCCAAAACAAAAAGAATGGTATAGCTGTACGTATTGTTGAATTATGTGGAAGTTCAATTTCTAAGTTTTTGAAAAGTATCCATATCACTTTCTAGAAAGGTTAGATCAAATTCACTAGCAGTGAATTTGAGTCTCCTTCTTCCCCCAATTCTCACCAGCACTTGTTTTCATTGTTCTTTGTCATGTGTGCCAGTCTCTCTGGTGTGAGATAATATCACATTGTTGTTTTGATTTGCATCTCCCTGATGATAAGTGATGTGGAACATTTTGTCATGTGTCTTTGGCCATCGTTTTCCCTTGAGGAACTGTTTGTTCAGTTCTCCCCATTTTTGGATCAGGTTTTATGTACATTTTCTTGCTAAGTTATATCAGTACCATTTATATCTTAGATATTAGCCACTTACTGATGGACTTTGAGTGAATAGTCTTTCATTCTCTGGCTAGACTTTGTACTCTACTTCTCAGTTTAATATAATCCCATTTGTTTAGCTTTGAGTTCACTTTTTATTTGGTTTTTGGGCCACACCCAGTGACACTCAGGGGTTACTCCTGGCTATGCGCTCAGAAGTCGCTCCTGGCTTAGGGGACCATATGGGAAACCGGGCATGGAACCGCGGTTCATCCTAGGCTTTCGCAGGCAAGGCAGGCACCTTACCTCCAGCTCCACCGCCCGGCCCCCGAGCTCACTTTCTTTAAGGTGAATGTTTACTTCTAAATATATGTGCTCCTATACATGAGTATTTTTAAAATGCAAAAAGAATACTGTCACATTAGCAATAATAAAATAATGCAATATTTAAATGTCTCAACTAAGGATATTTCTGGAAGTAAGACTAGGAAATGCTAAAACAGTGCAATGAGATCCGAGTTCTATCCCTGAGTGAAGACACATGAGTTTTACATTTTAGATTCTGTAAGAATCTATCCTCCTGGAATTCCCTTTTCCTAGCTACCCAATACATTGACTTTATAGGGGTAAAAGATGCCATTCTGTGATACTGTCTCAAAATATTCTTCTTACTTTGTATTTCACTAAGTAGCAAAAATAAAAAGCAGAGGTTTCTTTGTTATGCTACCACATATTTTTGATCATTATATATCTATTATATTTTGTGCATATATTATTGGTTTGCTAATTATTTAATAGAAGTAGCCTTATGTTTATGATCACATAATATATACTCAAATCAGGAATTGACTATCTGCTTAATAAATATTTGGCACCTAGTACAAATATTTATTAAGAAACTCAAATCTGGCAGCTGGTAACTTGTGGCTTTCTGCTATCTACATAGTAAATTTCTGTAAAGAACTGTTCATATTTTAGGGTTAGAGAGTTAATGCAGAAATTAAGGTGCTTAGGTAGAGCTGGATTTAATTTCTTGCAACACAAATGATCCCTTGAATACTGCTATCAATGATGCCTGAGCAAAGAGCCAAGACCAAGACTGAAGTACAGTTAGCTGTGCCCCCCCAAACAAACAGAATTGCTACTTTCCACTTATATTGGAATACAGAAATGAAAACATATCTGAATTTTATGATGCGGCATTTTATCTGTACTCTTGTGTTCTATTCATTTTTAAATGTGATTGTAATATATTTATTTGATTTTCTGGCATGCTCATTTGTGTTGCAGAGGTTCAAAGCACTTGAAAAGGAAGGATTTTTTGTAATCTCAACAGAGCCTCTTATGGGGCCCCGGAGATAGCATGCAAAAGGTCATCGGTTCTAATCCCAGTGCCCCATATGGGCCCCCGTGCCTGCCAGGAGCAATTTCTGAGCATGGAGCCAGAGTAACCCCTGAGCACTGCCGAGTGTGACCCAAAAATCAATAGAGCGTCTTATGACAAAATGAGGGGAAATGTTAGTCTGTAGTGGTGAAAATTAAGACATAGAACTTTTTTTTTTTTTTTGATTTTTGGTTTTTGGGTCATCCTGGCAGCACTCAGGGATTACTACTGGCTCTACATTCAGAAATTGCTCCTGGCAGGTTCGGGGGACCATATGGGATGCCGGGATTTGAACCACCATCCTTCTGCATGCAAAGCAAACGCCTTACCTCCATGCTATCTCTCTGGCCCCAAGACATAGAACTTTTTAAGAAGTGATATAGTCTATAACTTTCAAGTTATCACAACTAAATGAATAGACATATCACTAGAGCCATTGCCTTGATGAAAAAAGAAGTCCTGTATAATCAAAATGTTTTATAGGAGTTGGAATATACCCTTTCTTTGCAATGTTACAAATCTGTGCAAAGTATGTCTACCTAAACTTCAGGAAGGTCTTCATATAAAGGTTTTCTTGGATCTTGTCAACTTTTCTCTCACCTATAGGAGATCCTTATAGTACTTTTCATTCACTTTAGGCTCCTATCCTTGAGCCCTGTCTTTAAATATGATCAGAAATCCATATTATTAAAACCTTCTAAATACTTGTTACACTAGAGATAAAATGTATAAATTAATTGTTCAAATCTTATTATTAAATTTATTTCAGTATCTCTTGCATATTTTGTTCAAAAGATTAGCAAAGATAAAGTTGCCTAATTATATATTTGCTTAGCCTACTGCAGTCTTCTAAGAAAAGAAGTGTGAGAAATGATGCATCCTGATAGCTGACCTGTAGCCATAACACAAAGTGAATTTCAATTCCTATAACCAATCAGACAACAGTTTTCCAGAAAAAGTATGATAATAATGTTCTTGAAATAATTACATGTAAAACACACAGTGCAAATATTACTGATTATAGTTGCCAAACCTAATGAGGAAAAAAAATTGAATAAATTAGTTTCCGTGATCCAGAAAGTTAACATCACAAATCAACTTGCAAAACATTAAAGGTTAAAGGAAACACTGTGGTCATCTCATTACACTTCAGTTACAAGAGGACAATGACTTACCAGGCAAATTTCTTTAGGGAATATCTTTTTGCTGGGCATGAGCAGTACAGTGGGTAATGTACTTGTTTTGATGTAGCTGGCCCAGTCTTAATTCCTAGTATCCTAAATTATTCTCTGAGCACTGCCAGTAGTGATTCCTGAGTGCAGAGTCAACAGTGAGCCCTGAGCATCACTGGGTGTGGCCCAAAATTAAAACAAACAAGGAACAAAATATATTGCCTGGACATAGATCCTCCTCTTGAAATGAAAGAGAAACTATTTCTGACTGCCATCATCTTACCTGCCATGAATAGGTTATCTCAAATAGACCTGAGATAATGGCTCCTTTGAATAATGTTTGGAAGGGAAAAAGCTTTCGAAGTTGTCAAATCTAAGCTAACTACAAGCACTAAATCTCATTTGTTAGAATAAAGCTTTTAATAACTGTGTAGACTAAAACCCAGCAAAGCTACTAAAAAAATTGTTAGAAAAATACTGTCAGGGACAAAAGATAACACAGTGGGAAGGGGTGTGCTTTGCATACATTCCACTCAGGTTTGATCCCCAGCATCCCATATGGTCTCTGGAGTCTACCAGGAGTGCTTTCTGATTACAGAGCCAAGAGTAACCCCTGATTGCCACCGGGTGTAGCCTTAAAATAAAAAAAAAAAAAAGAAAGATACGATCATTTTTTTAATAAATACTTTGCATATATTGAGTCAGTAAAATTTTGCCCTTAGAGCTACACTGTTCAATATTATAACATTAACCACATAGGGCTCATATATTACAATTAATCAAAATAAAAGATTTAGTGTTTTTGCCAATAGTGGTTATATTTTCAGTGGTCATTATCCATTCTTGCAAAAACTTTTATTGAACAGACCTATTTTCAATAAAGAACATTTTATTAAATTAACATTTGATTTATTTGGTCACTTGTCTGATTATGAAAAAGAAGGGTGGCAGAGAGGTTGAGAAGAGACAGTAGATCCTTGTCCACATTGGGAAAACATTTGCTGCAATCTCAACAGAGCCTCTATATTAGAATGTTCTGTTCTCACTGTAACTAAGTCATCCTACTTACGAATTCTCAGTCTATGCAATCAATCTTTCCCATTGCTTCAAAAACTACCATGCTAAATCACAGGTCCAGCTAGTCCTATACTATTCTTCTAGGCATGCTACTCTCTTAGCAGTTATCTTAGTATTTATATTTTGTCCTCTGATTACACTCTTTCTTGGAGCTCTCTAAAAGATACCCATGTTTCTTGCTGAAGTTACCTCCTAGAAACTTTGGTAAAAATTGTGGTCCATCGAAGATTTATCACTATGGTTTTTATAATCTTCTCATTTGTATTTAGTCATTGTGATTTACAATACTGCTAATAATGTTTCATGTATCCAATGTTCCAACATCAAACCCATCATCAACATGTCAGCTCAGCACCCATCTACAATGTTATGCCTTGATAGATGCCTCTCTCTCTCTCTCTCTCTCTCTCTCTCTCTCTCACACACACACACACACACACACACACACAAGCAATCCTTTGGAAAACTTGGTTCTATAGACTGGTTTTCAGGTCTGTTGCCTTACAATATTTCTTTGTATTTCATATATGAGAGACCTTATTTTGCATTTATTCCTCTCCTCTGACATTCAGTTAGCATGGAATTCCCTAATTTCTTCTACATGGTGACATTTTGGGGGGGGACGGTTTGGGTCAAACTCGGTGGCGCTCAGGGGTTACTCCTGGCTTTCTGCTCAGAAATTGCACCTGGCAGGCACATGCCGGGATTTGACCAACATGCCTTTGGTTCTGGGTCAGCTACTTGCAAGGCAAAGTCCAACCACTGCACTACCTCTTTGGCCCCAACATAGTGACATTTTTTTTAATCTTTTCTCATAGGCGAGTAGTATTCCATTGTTCAGATATTAATACAATGCCTATATCCACTCGACTGTTCTGGGGCATTTGGCTTTTTTGAGTTATGCTGCAATTAACACAGGAGTGCAAATGTCTTTGGAATAGTATATATGCACTTAAAGTAGATATCATTAAGTGGAATTTCTGGGTCACTTGGAATCTCAATCCTTCATTTTTTGAGAAGTGTTTGCAATGTTTTCCAGAGAGGTTTACCAGATGAGATTCCCATAGACAGAGGAAGGGGCTCTTTTTTCACTTAGAATTATATTTAGATTTCAAATACATCTGTTATTTATTTAATTACATTTTTTGCATGTGTAGCTCTCCTTCTGATTTACAAGCTTTTTGAAGAAGGGATCCTATATCTCTGTCACCTCCATACTTTTCTACACAGAACTCCTTCACAACAACAACAGCTTAGAATTAATTTTATTTGGACCGGAGAAAGAAAAATGATGTAATTTGAATGGTTTCAGCTTAGAGAAATGGTACTGAAGGTTTTGTAGAGTTGTTAAGGGGGTACAGATGGTGGGAGGAGGAACTGAGGTTAAGACAAGAACTCTAACTCTGCCAGTGCTGAGGAGCATAACAGAATTGTGAGGCAGCACCACAGGCTGCCAATGTTTCATAGGTCACAAAACACCACAAGGCATTCTTCCTAGTGGACATGAACCTCAGGCAATATGAGTCACTCTCTCCCTGAGCTCAGATGGTACTTAATTCATAGCTCTGTTCTGGTCTGTGTACTCGAGGTGGGTATCTCTTGTGTCAAGGCCACTGTATTACTCTGTCTCACTTCCTCATCACACGCTCTTTCCAGTCCATTTTAGGACCAGGTTTCTCACAGCTAGTAAGAAGACTCACAGTATTGTGCTTCGATAAATACAACTGTGAGCTAAGAAAGAGCGAAAGGTCACCCTAGGTAGAATGTAAAGCATGTAAGACTGTTCAGTAGTACAAAGAGGAATGTGGAACATGTTGTCAGAGTAATTTTATTTATTTTTCCAACAGCACAGGTCTCTGGGTCATCTCTACATTTAACCCAGAGATATCTTGGCATGCCTGGAATTCTGAATACTGTTTGATCCAACATGACTTTTTTCCCCACAAAAGAACCTGTTTTTTCTAGAGATAAAAACCATCTTTCATCATCTTGAAAGAGAGTAAGAGAGTTATGATTTATATATATATGGATACACGTATCTATATATGTTAAATGTTATCCTTTGACTTTCTTCCTCTCTCTGTTCTTGTACTATGAAGGGGACTTTGGAGATTTGGAGTTGAATTGATTAGGAATGTGAAACCCTTTGCCATGAGTGGGAGGGAAGTTCATCGAAACAGAAGTTAAGGCAGCTTAAAAATAAAGCTGGTTTCTAAAGAAAAAAATACATTCATTAAGTTTTCAATAAGCTGCTTTTTTTCTTAAGAAATCAGTTGATTTACTTACCAAAAAAAAAAAAAAAAAAGGCTGCCAGCAGAGGAAAAGGCAATGTTCTCTTCCAAAAGGATCTTTTGAGTAGAAGGAACACGTAAATTCCAAGAAAAGTTAGTTAGAAAGAACAGTTTATTCTCACTGGTTTCTTCTCATCACATCAGTATTTATTTCGCCAAATGATCTTTATTCATTTTAAACCATCATAGGTTTAAAATGATGTTCAGGGCATAAAGAACTTTTCAAACTACAAAGACCCTTTGGGGACACTGAGTGGAGACCTCAGCTATCCTTTTAAATCCTGAGGACTCTGAAACTTAATGTCTGTGGAGACAAACATGAGGGATACTGCGAGAAGGAGGAAGCCCAAGTCGTTAGGATGTAGGCCTCTTACCAAGGAAATCACAGGGCTGTTCCAACATGGCTCAGTTGGCCATCAGTCCATAAGATGGAGATGGGGTGTGCCAGTTTCAGACTGTGTAACTTCTATTTACTGAAACTGTAACACATATTCATTGTAAGCTACAATTATCCACAGTTTAGTCTGTTTATGAAACAGTTTTGTGGTTATTTATTAAAAATAAAATTTATGTGTGCTTATTGAAGCTATATTTTGGCAGGCAAAAGAGGCTGGCAGAGATGTCTGAGTCAACAGCCAGGCTCTAGCCACTCTTCATGCCGTCATATAAAAACTTGTCAAATAATATTTAGTTTTTAATCTTCTGTTGCAAACATAAGGTTAGTCATGAAGATGTTCTGGGAGTAGGTCTCCCTGAAACAAGAACCTGGGTGTTTGGATTTCAGTAAGGGTGATAATTAGGTTTTTGGCTTGTTTATGGGGGGTCTGGGAATCCTTTTCTTCCAACTTCTAATGCCCGTTTTTGTGTCTAGGTTCCTTGTGTTTTTAAAGAGTTGCTTTATAAAATTTTAAAGTTATGACTGATCTATTTAACTGTCAACTTCAAAAGTCTCAAAAGATAAAGACTTTAGATCTGAGTAAAGACAAATAATTCTCTCCAAAGGTCTTCTACTAGGATATTTAGAATGCAAATAGACTATTTTTTTCTGAAATGTTTTAACTATTTAGATTACTGTACTTCTAAGAAGTCCCTTTTTGTAAGAAAATAGAGGGGCATAGATGTTAGCTTCAAGAATGTGTAGTTTATATTAATTATAAGCACCTACATGCAAACCAAAATGGCAGCATGTTGCTAGAGAATATGAATGGAAAGAAATGAGTCACTAATATAGGGCCTTGAAATTAAAGAGAAGGTATGAACTATGAATAGGTAGAATAAAAAATAATTTTTTTGTTTTGGATGTAAACTTACATAATATTTCATTGAGAAAAAGGGAATGACTTAGTAGGAGGTATTTATGAAGAGACTTTTCATAAAAGTGAGTTTCTGAGATATGATAAATAGAAGTTGAACAAAAGAAACCCCCATGTATTTCTTGCTATTTCCTTAAATATATTGGGTAGGAGTCATAACTGGGATTGTGCTTTAGTTTCCTTTAAAATAATATTTACTCCTGACTTTATAAGACAGTTACACATTTCATATATCATATTTCTTTGTTCTCTTTATATCTTTTCTCCACTGGAGTTTGCCTTTACTTTTTATAGAAATGCTCTCTGAGAATAGTCTCATTGATAGTCATTTAGTTTTTGTTGTCAAGTCACGTAATTCAGTTTCATATGAATTTTATTTACCTACTGTCTTTTTTTTTTTTTTTTGGTTTATTTGTTTTTGGGCAACACTCAGTAATGCTTAGGGATTACTCCTGGGTTTGCAGTCAGATATCACTCCTGGTTCAGGGGACCATATGGGAGGCAGAGGATTGAACCCAGGTCTATTCTGGGTCAGTCAAGTGCAAGGCAAATTCCCTACCATTGTGCTATCGCTATGGTCCCTCAACTGTCCTTTGTAAAGAAAACTCTGGTCAGGTAAAATTGAGAATGCAAAATTCATTAACCTGAAAACCAGCAAGAAGCAGGTACTTTGCAAAAACCAGGTCCCCTGCTTGTGACGCCAGGCTGGGAATTTCTGCGAATCCACACCTGCCTAGTGGGGCTGACTGCTAAAAAATGAGTCCTGTCTTTGTGATTATTTGTCCTCTCCTGTCGTCCAAACCTCGTGGGAGTGGGCCGAATAGGCTCCAAAAAAACTTGCTCTCCCAGAAGTCCATTCTAGGGCGGGAATGACCAGGAACACCTCATTAAACTGAAAACCGGCAAGAAGTGAGTACTTTGAAAAAACCAGGTCCCCTGCTTGTGACATCGTGGGAGTGGGCTGAAAAGAGGCTGCAGAAGAGCACGGCCGCTCTGCTTCGCTATGCAGCCATGTGCTCTTTCTAAGATAAGAACATCATTGCAACAAGAAGAGAAAAAAATCACACTAAGGACTGTGCTGGATCACTAAAGCCCAGCATTTCTCTCCGGACATTCTTCTCTGCTGTGTGCCTAGGCCCAAGATTTGATCCTTTGAGAGGCCTCATCCACGGAGGAATTCACTTCCTGGAAAGGGTGGAACCAGAGGAGTGTGGCTGTGCACATCATTTAGCCAATGAATACCACCGCAACACATAGAAAAACACACAATACTAGTGTGACAATGGGGAAACAATGCAGGCCAGCATCAGACATAGAGAACAAAGATGACAATTCTGATGACTAGATAATGACCAATGAACTAATCAATCTCTCAGATAAGGACTTTAGAAAAGCAATATGGAAGATGCAGAAAGAACTCAAAGACACCATGGACCAAATTGAACAGAACACTAATAAGAACCAAGAAAATATGATGACAGAAAACACAAAACTCCAAACTGAAATAACATGTCAATTAACAGGCCTGAAAAACTCAGTAAATGAATAAAATGATAAAATGGATGATCTCAATACCAGGGTAGAAGAAGCTGAGAATAGAATTGGTGCTGTGGAGGATGAGATAAATAACAACTCCATACAGTGGGAGAGATTGGGAAGAAAAACTTAAAACAAATGAAAAAGACAATGGAAAAAATAGTCAAAGAATGGGAACAGATGAAAATAGAAGTCTATGATAAGATCAACAGAAACAACTTAAGAATCACTGGAGTCCCAGAGACACAGGAAGAAAATTTCCAGGAAGAATCAACGATCAAGAACATCATTCAAGAGAAACTTCCAGAACTAAAGAATATATGTGATCAAATCTTGCATGTCTGAAGAGTACCAACCAAAAGAAACCCCAGAAAAAATACCCCAAGACACATCCTAGTCACAATGACGAATCCCACAGATAGAGACATAATTCTGCAAACAGCAAGATCAAAATAGGAAATTACATTCAAGGGAGCATCTTTGAGAGTTACAGCAGACCTGTCACCTGAAACACTCAAGGCCAGAAAGCAGTGGTGGGATATTGTGACAAGACTGAATGAAATGAATGCTTCACCTAGAATACTGTACCCAGTAAAACTCACTTTCCAGTTTGACGGAAGAATACATGGTTTCACAGACAAAAACAGCTCAGAAACTTTACAGACTCAAACCCACACTTAAGAGAAAAACTGAAAGACCTAATTTAAGACAAGACTAACCAAAAGACACACAAAATTTTGATATAAAGATGGCATCAAATTCCAGGACAATTCTTTCTCTCAATGTCAATTGACTAAATGCACCAGTTAAGAGACACAGAGTGGATAAATGGATCAAAAAAACTCAATCCAACTTTCTGCGGTCTACAAGAAACGCACCTGAATAGTCAGAACAAACAGACTCAAAATAAAAGGCTGGAGGAAAATTATCCAAGCAAACAACACCCACAAAAAAGCTGGAGTGGCAATACTAATATCAGATAATGCAAACTTTATACTCAGGAAGGTAGTGAGGGACAAAGATGGACATTATATATTAATCAAGGGGTATGTAGAGCAGGAAGAAATCACACTTCTAAACATATATGCACCGAATGAGGGTCCAGCAAAATATTTAATACAATTGTTGACAAAGCTGAAAAATAACATCAACAACAACACAATAATTGAGGGGGACCTTAACACAGCTTTGTCAACAATGGATAGGTCAACCAGACTGAAACCCAAAAATTATATATATATATAGTATCCAGGTTTCTGAGGATGGAGTGTCCTATATATATAGGACACTCCATCCCCAGAAACCTGGATACTCATTCTTTTCCAATGTACATGGGACATTCTCCAGGATAGACTTCATGCTGGCACATAAAACATATCTTCATAATATCAAGAGGATAGGAATTTTTCAGGGTACCTTTGCTGACCACAAGACTCTGAAATTATTTGTGAATTCCAAAGGAACAAAAAAGAAAAACTGTAACACCTGGAAGTTAAACAGCCTCATACTGAAAAACCAGTGGGTCCGAGATGAAATCAAAAAGGAAATCAAAAGATTCCTGGAAACAAATGATAATGAAGAACAAACTATCAGAACTTATGGGACACAGCAAAAGCAGTACTGAGAGGAAAATTTATAGCTTTGTAAGCACATATCAGGAAGGAAAAGGGGCTTACCTGACTAGCTTCATGACACAGCTTATAGAACTAGAAAGTGTTCAACAAAAGGACCCAAAAATAGGGAGGCAGAAGGAAATGACAAAGCTGAGAGCAAAAATCAATGAAGTCAAACCCAAAAAACAATCTGAAAGGGGCCCAGGAGATAGCATGGAGGGAAGGCGTTTGCCTTTCATGCAAAAATGTCATCGGTTCGAATCCCGGTGCCCCATATGGTCCCCCGTGTCTGCCAGGAGCAATTCCTGAGCATGGAGCCAGGAGTAACCCCTGAGCACTGCCGGGTGTGACCCCACCCCAAAAAAACAATCTGAAAGATCAACGAAAGCAAAAGTTGGTTTTTTAAAAAAATAAACAAGATTGATAGACCACTGGCAAAACTAACAAAGAAAGAGAGAGAGAGAAACTTGATAACTCATATTAGGAATGAAAAAGGAGAGATCACTACTGATATGGTAGAGATTCAAAGGGTAAGCAGAAACTACTTTGAGAAGCTCTATGCCACTAAAAATGAGAACCTGGAAGAAAT
>PVKC010011323.1:0-17500 GCA_004027635.1 Crocidura indochinensis
TCTTTTTTTTTTTTTTTGGTTTTTGGTTTTTGGGCCACACCAGGTGACATTCGGGGGTTGAGTTGAGGTTACTCCTGGCTATGTGCTCAGAAATCACTCCTGGCTTGGGGGACCATATGGGACACCAGGGATCAAACCCAGATATGTCCTGGGTCAGCCGTGTGCAAGGCAAACGCCCTACCACTGTACTATTGTCTGGCCGCAAGATTCTGTTTTTTATATAGTAAAAATTGAATAGTTCCAGGAATCAATCACTTTTTTTTTTCAATTTCTCTTGCCATATGGAGCATTTCGGTCAACTTGACTTTTTTGTATTAACCCATGATTTAATTTACCCACAGCTTGTTTTCTTTCCTTCATATCTTTACATGCAAGCAATATATTTTATTATATAAAACACAGAAAATGACAACGAGAAATAGGAATGGCAACGGAAAAGATCCTTTAAACACCAGGGATAGATAGATAGATAGATAGATAGATAGATAGATAGATAGATAGATAGATAGATAGATAGATTTGGGGGGGAAAGATGCTACATGCCAGTCTTTTCCAGTCTGTGCAGTCTCTGTTTTCTGGAAAAAATACTAATTGTCAGACTACATAATACTAATAATACTCCTGCCCATTAAAGTTTCACAGTAGGAGGGTGAGAGAAAAGGAAGGGAGATGAAAGTCAAGCCAATAAGTTAACATAGCAAGCTAGAGCCAAGATCTACAGAGTTTTGCACCAGGACTTAACCAACTATAATTCTGACAACATTCTCATTTTTTTTTTTTTTTCGTTTTTGGGTCACACCCGGCAGTGCTCAGGGGTTACTCCTGGCTCCATGCTCAGAAATTGCTCCTGGCAGGCACGGGGAACCATATGGGGCACCGGGATTTGAACCGATGAACTTTTGCGTGAAAGGCAAACGCCTTACCTCCATGCTATCTCCCGGGCCCCAACATTCTCATTTTTACTTTAGTTCCAGCACTGGAGAATCAGGTGTTTTATGAGGTCAGATTTTTTATCATTTTAATGAACATTGATAAAACATGTATTCATGGAATTCTACAACTCACCTCTTAAGGGGCAATCATGTTTCACATTGTTATTAAAGAAAATTATAGGTGGTTACACTACATGTTTTCTGTCAAGTGTGCCTTTGCATAATATTCCCAAGGGCTAATTTGGCAACATTCCTTCTCCATTTCTTCCTGTATCAAATTTGGCTTAGGAAAAATAATCTCTATACATACTAAATTTTTTTCTGTTATTTTTGGGCTGAACCCGCTGGGTCAACTGTGTGTGTGTGAAAGGCAAGTGCTTTTTCTGCTGTACTATGTCTTGAGCCCAATACAAAGCAGTTTTGAAAAATCATAGGGAAAATACCCTATTTCCAACAAGTAGCCTATGAAGCGAAAGGAATATTGTTGCTAATCTTAGGAAGCTTCTGTAAGACCAGTGAGTCTAGTACTTATTCACTTACAGGTTTTCATTAAAAATTAGATATTGTCGCTCGAAAAAAAAATTAGATACTAAGGGCTGGAGAGATAGTACAGCAAGTACCGCATTTGCCTTGTACACATCCAATGTGAGTTTGAATCCTGGCATCCAATATGGTCCCCTAAGCCCACAAGAAGTTAACCTGAGCAGTTGTTAAACGGTTAATGTTAAACTGTTTTGATATTATTGATTGTTAAACTTTTGATATTATTGTACTCTATAGCTTATAGATTTATTTGGTCATTTGATGAATTTGTACGTAGGCCCAGTGAAGCCATCAATGATCACAGATTCCCTCGGGTATGTGGTTCTGTGATCAGCCAATTGCGTTCTCTCATTTAATTCTGTTTTCTTGCAGGAGTTCTATAGGAATTTGTAGCACTTTTGCTTTGAACGGAATATCGTTGCTACTTAGATTTTGATTTTTTTTGTTTTCATAGGTATTATTTGAAGAACAACATGGAAACAGAAACCCTTTGCTCAGATGAAGATGCTCAGGAATTGTTGCGAGAGAGTCAAATTTCCCTACTGCAGCTCAGCACTGTTGAAGTTGCCACACAGCTCTCTATGCGAAATTTTGAACTCTTCCGCAACATTGAACCTACAGAGTATATAGATGATTTATTTAAACTCAAATCAAAAACCAGCTGTGCCAACCTGAAGAAATTTGAGGAAGTCATTAACCAGGAAACGTTTTGGGTAGCTTCTGAAATTCTAAGGGAGACAAACCAGCTGAAGAGGATGAAGATCATTAAACATTTCATCAAGATAGCACTGCATTGTAGGGAGTGCAAGAATTTTAACTCAATGTTTGCAATCATAAGGTGAACAAAGGATTCTTGTCTTGATTCAGTTTGGATTGCAGATTTAAATTATGTGTTAGTTCAGGAGCACTCTATAATTTGTATAAATGCAATAGTTTTTAACAAAATCATATTGAACACGTTTTTCTCTTAATCATTGATTTTAAAATCTTTTATGCTAATTAGGAACCGAAAACACTATACTTATCACATTTTTAGCTTTGTAACTTTTAGGGAATTATTTGAAATTTCTCAGAATATCAGTTTACTTCTCTGTAAAATTGGAATTTCCCCACTCCCTGGATTAAGTGTATGATATATAGGACGTCCTATTAAGTTCTTAAGTGACAGTCTGGAAAGATAAACTTGAACTAATAGCTATTTTGATGATTATTAACTTATTCCTTTTCTGAGCTCTGGCTTTTTTTTTTACTATAGGATATTGATCAAATAGGCTTTTATCAAATGCCTCCTATGTTCTGAGCAGTGTTCTGGATGGAAACAAGCAACAAAACACTCCATCTCTCAGGATACTTTTTAGTGTCATTGTAACTGTGATTTTTGCCCATAGTAAACAAATCAGGAGGATAAAAAGAAAAGCAGGTCTTGCTTACAGCTTATGTCCTCATCACCTAGGATCACAAATATAATTTTTTATAAATTTTGAAATTATTTTTCATATAAACTATACAGAAATGTTGAAAAACTGCAAATAAAACACTACACAATATTTTAATGGAACTATTATAACTATTTTCCTTCTCAGCGGCCTCAATCTGGCTCCAGTAGCGAGACTACGAACCACCTGGGAAAAACTACCCAATAAATATGAAAAGCTATTTCAAGATCTCCAAGACTTGTTTGATCCTTCTAGAAACATGGCAAAATATCGCAATGTCCTCAATAGTCAAAATCTACAACCTCCCATAATCCCTCTGTTCCCTGTGATCAAAAAAGATCTCACATTCCTTCATGAAGGTAAACATAGAGACTTTTTTATATACATATCTTTAAGAACCATGATTTGTAGTTGGGTTTCAGTTATTTATTTATTTATATATATATATATATATATATATATATATGTATGTATAAATAAAATACCCCCCATTCACCAGTGCAATATTCCCATCACCAATGCCCTCCATCTTCCTTCTCCCCCTACTCATTGTATTCATCTGTATTCAAGATAAGCATTCTATTTCTCTCACTCCAGTACTATTGTCATGGTAGTTGTCAGTATAGTCATTTCTCCAACTGAACTCACTATTTGTGGCAAGCTTCATATCGTGGTCCAGACATTCCAGCCTTCATCTCTATTGTCTCTGTATTATTACAATATTAATACAATATTACAATTGTATTATTACAATGTGTTTTACTTTTCTTACAATACATAGATGAGAGACGGTATTGTGTTTATCTCTCTCCTTCTGACTTATTTCACTCAGTATAATAGATTCTATGTCAATCCATGTATAGGAAAATTTCATGACCTCATCTTTTCTGACAATTGCATAGTATTCTATCATGTATATGTACCACAGTTTCTTAAGCCATTCATCTGTTGAAGGGCATCTTGGTTGTTTCTTGATTCTGGCTATTGTAAATAGCACTGCAGTGGTTATAGGTGTACAGAAGGCATTTTTGTATTGTGTTTTTGTGTTCCTAGGGTATATCCCTAATAGAGGTATGACTGGATCTTATTGGAGCTCAATTTCCAGTTTTTTGAGGAATCTCCATATTATTTTCCATAAAGGCTGAACAAGACAACATTCCCGCCAGCAGTGAATGAGAGTTCTTTTCTCCCCACATTCCTGCCAGCACTATTGTTCTTATTCTTTATGATGTGTGCCAGTCCTGTGGTGTGAGATGATACCTGATTGTTGTTTTGATTTGCATCTCCCTGGTGATTAATGATGTGGAGCATTTTTTTCATGGGTCTTTTGGCCATTTGTATTTCTTCTTTGAGGAAGTGTCTGTTCATCTCTTCTCCCCATTTTTTGATAGGGTTAGGTTTTTTTCTTGTTAAGTTTTGTCAGTACCTTATATATCTTAGATATTAGCTTTTTATCTGATGGATATTTGGTGAATAGTTTCTCCCATTCTATGGGTGACTTTTGTATCCTAAGCACTATTTTCTTTGAGGTGTAGAAGCTTCTCAGCTTATTTTGTCCCATTTGTTTATCTCTACTTCCACTTGTTTGGACAGTACTGTTTCCTCTTTGATGTTGCCTTTAGTCTCCATGTCATGAAGTATTTTACCTACATGTTCTTCTATACACCTTATGGTTTCGGATATGATATCAAAGTCTTTAATCCATTTGGATTTGACCTTTGTGCATGGTGTTAAGTGGAGGTCTAACTTTGCTTTTTTACATGTGTCTGACCAGTTGTCCCAGCACCACTTGTTGTCTTTCCTTGCTCCATTTTGCATTTCTTGCCCGTTTATCAAAGACTAATGGTATCTCTAGGGGTACATAGATAATGTTTATCCTTACTTGGGGAATCATTAGTTAAGTGCATCTGATTCCCTGTTTCTTCTTTGCCACTTTTAGGAAATGACTCCAAAGTTGAAGGACTAGTTAATTTTGAGAAACTAAGGATGATTGCAAAAGAAATTCGTCATGTTGGCCGCATGGCTTCTGTTAACATGGACCCTGCCCTCATGTTCAGGACTCGGTGAGTGGGCCATCATAGGTGTATGGGGTAAGATAAGTAAGGTTTAGTTCTGAGATAATTAAAAAATGAGAAACATTTGCATACATATCTATAACAAGACAGGTTTTGCCAAAAAATTTTAATTACCTCTAATTTGGAATAAATGCCTTATTCTCCATCAAATATACTTTGGGTTATAAATAAAAACAAGATGTTCAGGGGGCAGAGCTTTTGCACAGCGGTAGGGCATTTGCCTTGCATGTTGCTGATCCAGGACAGACCCAGGTTCCATCCCTGGCATCCCATATGTTCCCCCGAGCCTGCCAGGAGTGACTTCTGAGCACAGAGCGACACTGAGTGTCGCCAGCTGTGGCCCCAAAATAAAACAAAAACAAAACAAGGTGTTCAGTAAACATTTAGCATTTAACACAAGACAGTTAGGATTCCCTATTTTTCAGAACACTAATTTGTAGCCTTAAAATGTATAATTGATAGTATGAAAGTATTTCAATCCATATTATTTTGTCTAATATCCATATAGTAGCTTTAACTATTGGTATGGCAACAGATTAAGGAGACAATTGGAATCTTATAGAACAAAATCTTGTCTTTTGAGCCTGAAAATAGAAAGATTAAGTAAAACCAAGTCTATGTGAGATGATGATGCAGTTTGTTTGTGGGCTTCTAGTACTGCTTACCCAGAAGTCTAGGCCTTTCTTTCTGAGCTTGTGATCTTTCTGTCTCTTTCTACACCCATGCTTCAATCTCCATGGCTCTCACTTACAGGAAGAAGAAATGGAGGAGTTTGGGGTAAGTGGTGGTGACTTTGCATACCCACACACAATTCTTATTCATCTCATTGCATTGCTTTCTTACCTGCTATATTCGCAGATGCTTCGCATTTGTGTCATTTTTCCTTAACCTCTTGCAGAATTTCTGTTAGCAAACTGACTTTAAGTTTAATCAGTTGTGGCTTTTGCAGTCATGACCTCTGGAGAGCTGTGAAATGATTGATGCTGGATCAGGGAACCATAGACCAGGCAAACTTTTGAACTTTCAGAAAGATTTTTTAAAGCTATAATTTAATCTGTTTGTCTTGATACTGGAGTCTAAAGTGGGTTGAGGGGAGGAAAGCTATTAGAAGGAAAATTTGTGCAATTTAAATACTGTTGCACAGATATGTGAGAAATAAATATATGTGATATAAAAGATGATGAAATATTTTTACAGCTCAACTAACTACTGTTTTCATTTTCTAAACCAATCCTTTAAACAATAATACTTAACAATGTATGTGCTAGTTTCTATACATATGTTTATATTTGCATGGCCATTTTATTAACAGATTGACCATATTACTTTTAAAGCTCACTACATTTAACGCAAAGAATAAGAAAATTTTAAGTACTTTAGATAAATTGTAAAAATACCTTCTTCAAGAGGTATCTGTGTCATCAGCCTTACTGTTAAAATTCTGTACCTTGCATGAGCTTCTTATATATGTTGTTATTTACTGGCTTTTTTTTAAAGAACTTCCTCCATTGCTTCATAGATGTGAAAAGTAGCACATAAAAAGAGTAGGTGCCAAACACAAAAACATTTGTAAAGTGTTTTTTAAGTCTATATTGTTCTGTATTCCTTCGTGAGTTTACATACCAGGAGGCATACGATCTTTAGAACATAGAATATTTACATAAATTTGGCACATTTCTAGTAGATGAAGTGGTCCCATGCTAGAGTGAGCTGTATATATCTACTTTTCGTCTTCCAGGTCTCTCAGCCAGGGTAGTACAAATGCGACAGTGCTAGATGTTGCTCAGACAGGTGGTCATAAAAAGCGGGTACGGCGTAGTTCCTTTCTCAATGCCAAAAAGCTTTACGAAGATGCTCAAATGGCACGAAAAGTGAAACAATACCTGTCCAATTTGGAGCTAGAAATGGATGAAGAGAGTCTTCAAACATTATCGCTGCAATGTGAGCCAGCAACCAACACATGTAAGTCTTCCCTTGAAATGCTCTTATCTAACTGAATTGCATATTTGTTCCTGAGTGGTGATCAAATCTGGCTTAGTGCAGAGGGAGAAATAGCATCCTAAGACATGCTATGATTTTTGCTTTGAGTGTTGCTGGGAACCACACGGCACTGTTCTGTGAGACCTGTGTATCCTGCTGGTTTACTTTGGGGAAGGCCACACTTTGGGTACATTTGTGCTTTTATTCTGACACTGCAAACATGCATGAATGTACCTCCCCTTTGCTTTCTTTGTTTTCTCACAAAGATAATTCCAAATGGCCAGGTAACATGTAAATGGGGCCCACAATGTGCTAGTTGCCTTAACCTGGGGGATAGAGGCAGTTTGTTTTTTCCTCTAGTAGCATCTTATAACTGTAACAGCGAAGCATTTTCCATTTAGGACTTGAATAGCAGATAGACAATATGAGAATGGTCCAGTTAATAAATGTGCCCAGGACACAACAAAAGTACTGTCTTTCCTCAAATTAGTAATTAGGTCTTTGCATGTTCAAAAGCATACATGTTATAAAACTGTTTTGAACATCAACATATTATATGCACAGCACCTAATTGCTCTATTATAAATATATTATCTGCTGTGGAATTATAAACTCAATATTATAATATTCAATTTAGCGGTGTTGGCTGGTGTGAACACAGATAATTCTGCCCCATAGGAGAATTTGATTTTTTTAAAAGAAATGCCAGGTAATTTTGGATCCCACTTATGAAATACAATTTCTTCTATTATACCTTTGATCTCATATATATATACATATATATACCTGTGTGTATATATATATATTTTTTTTTTGTTTGGGGGCCACACCCAGTGACACTCAGGGACTACTCCTGGCTATGCACTCAGAAATCACTCCTGGCTTGGGGGACCATATGGGACACCGGGAGACACCATATGAACCACAGTCCTAGGCTAGCACGGGCAAGGCAGATCACTTGCACCATTGCTCTGACCCCTGATCATATTATTTTTATGTGCTAGTTAAAATAGTGAGATAGTTGGTTTTTAAAATAATCTTTGTCATGCTTTTAAAATGTTCTTCAACAAGGACTCCCAAGCAGTTTTTTCTTATATAAGGAAACAAGGAAAATATATAGAGACATTTTAGTTTTCTAACTGCAGAAAATGTTCATGTAGTTCTAAAGTTAACTAACACCTTAAATTTCTTGTTCTGTTTTCCAATGAAACAATTAGTACCCAAGAATCCTGGTGACAAAAAGCCTGTCAAATCCGAGACTTCCCCAGTGGCTCCCAGAGCTGGTTCGCAGCAGAGAGCACAACTACAGCCCTCACAGGCCCCACAGAAACTCAACCAAGCTCTGCAGGTGCCAGCCGTGTCCCTTTACCCTTCGAGGAAGAAAGTCCCGGTTAAGGATCTCCCGCCTTTTGGTAGGTGATTATGTTCAGAACCTCTGGGTGCTATTCACAGTCATGTTTTTTGGACTTGGGAAAAGTTGCTTAGCTCCAAGTACTTGAGCCCTAACCTAATAGTTACTTCAGTGTTTGGGAAGTTAAACTGTACAGTTGTTAGAGGAAGAGACTGTTTTTTATATAGTTCATTTAATTATGCCCATTTATGGAGGAAGTGGCAAAATGGGAAGATTAAGCCAGCATGTAAATCAAACTGTTATGTCTTATGATTAGAGAGAGAGAGAGAGAGAGAGAGAGAGAATGTGTGTGTGTGTGAGTGAATTGTGGTCACATGATAACAATACTGATAACATTTATTCTTTTGGTGGACAAAGAAACTGCCCTTTTCCATCACAACCAACTGCCTTGATGTTCCATTAATCTTCCTCTTCTCCCATTCTACTCCCTTCATTGTTTGGTAACCTAAATTCTGTAGTCGAAAATATAAGGATTTCTAGACAGTAGATAGTAACCATTCCCTTGCTTTGTTCTTTATGTTCCACATAAGTAAGAAACAGTATCTGTTCTCTGACTTGAGCTTTGAAGTAATATGGCACCCACCAGCTCTTTCCAGATTATAGCAAAAAGGCAAGATTTCTTCTCTCCATATAGCTCTATAATATTTACATTGTGTACATATACCGCATCTTTTAACATTCACCTGCCACAATTATTGGATAAAAAACTAATCATGAAATAAAAAGATTTCTTGAAATGAATAAAATTGTAGATACAAGCTGTATTAAAAAGCCATAGTGATCAAAACTGCATGGTATTGGAATTAAGAGAGTACTCTGATTAAATGGGTCAGAATTGAATACCCAAGGAGAAAATCCCATATAGATGGTCTGTTATCTTTGATAAAGAAACTGAGAACAATGAGGCAGGAATGAAAAGAAGAAGAAGAAGAAGAAGAAAAAAAAAAAGCTGAGAACATGAACTGGAGTAAAGATACCCTTTTAATAAAGGATGCAAGGAAAACTGGATAGCTATTGTGTAAAAATTTAAGATTGGGGGGGGGGCGGAGAGATAGCATGTAGGTAGTAAGGCATTTGCCTTGCATGCAGAAGGTCAGTGGTTCGAATCCTGGCATCCATCCCATATGGTCCCCCGAGCCTGCCAGGAGCAATTTCTGAGCTTAGAGCCTGAGTGCTACTGGGTGTGACCCAAAAAACAAAACAAAACAAAAAAAATTTTTTTAATGGGAAATAGTTCATACCTTACACACACACACACACACACACACACACACACACACACACACACACACACAGAAAATAGAATTGTTCACATATTTTGGCTTTTGTAAATAATAGTACTAGACAAAATTTTTCTTTTCTATCATTTTTATGACTTTTGATCTTATCCAGTGGTGGCCACATGAAAGGCAAGAAGATCCTTAACTCCTAAACTGTCTCCAGTTCTAAGGCAAATTATTACTTGGGATTTTCTAACTTGGAGCAAAACTGTAATAGTAATTCTAGAAAATTGAGCTAAGTGATGCTTTGTTGTATTATTTTATTTATTTATTTATTTATTTATTTTGGTTTTTCGGCCACACCTGTTTGATGCTCAGGGGTTACTCCTGGCTAAGCGCTCAGAAATTGCCCCTGACTTGGGGGGACCATATGGGACACCGGGGGGATCGAACCACGGTCCTTCCATGGCTAGCACTTGCAAGGCAGACACCTTAACTCTAGCGCCACCTTGCAGGTCCCTTGTTGTATTATTAATTATAAAGTCCTAGAGGTGCATGGTGGATGAAGGTGAGGCCTTTCTCGGCTCACCCGAGCTCCTGCAGCCCCTCTGGCCTGGTGTGTCTGTTGCTATCAGGATGACGGTAAAGAAATGACCCACAGCAGTCAGATGAAGTTTCAGGAGATACAAGGTTTTATTCCTAAGGCCCTAAGCGCCTCGTGGTTTCTAAGCTAAACAGCCTCTTTCTTGCTCCTCTGTGTCCATGCTGTCTCTGATCTCTCTCTACCCTAGCTGCGCTTCTTCCTGCAGAGTTTCTCTTTCAATGTTCCCCTACCTCCCCAACTCTTAATTACCAACCACAGACCCCTCCCTTCTATGGGAGGGTCTCCCTTTCCAGGTGAGATAGGCAGGAAGTTGGGGGAAGGGTAGGAATGTTTCACCATCCTACTTAAAAGTAATATGTCAGGACCAGAAACTTGAGTGGCTGGCTTGCTGCAGGGTGTTCCGGATCTGGTCCATCACACCATCATATTACCACACTCAAACTCCGTATTGTCAGGGATGAAACTCAATAGTAGATGACATGTGAGGTAGCTTCTTAGTGATGCTAAAATTAACTTCCTCAATAATTCTTCATTAATCTCTATATTAGTTTAGTCCCTTTGTAGAACTGTTACAATTTTTTCTAAGTATATATGAAAGGAAGCAATGTTAAGAAAAAAAATTTTAAGTGGAACTTACTGAGACAATTTCTGCCTAGTTACAGCCTTATGGATTAAGCAAATAGATTTATATAGATTTTTCAATAAACCTTTCAGATGATTTTAGGATTCTGAGTCTCTCCCATTCTGATTCATAAAATTAAAACATTAAAAACTGGGGCCAGTAGGTAGGTAGGGTGCTTCTCTTGTAAACAGCTGGACACCAGCATCCCATGTTGTTCCGTGAGCATAACTAGTTGCAACACAAACCCCAATTAATAAAACATCAAAAACTTAGTTGGGTGAGATAAAGAGATCATGTCTTAATATATAATATAGCCTATGAACATTAACACTTGCATTAACTGGTTATGCATTTCAGGTTATATCATCTCACCATAAGGTGATGTACTTTCTGAGAATTACAAAATAGTGGCTTTGTTAAATATTTCAGTGGGACTTCTTACTTCCTGAAGAAAATGTGTTTATCTTCTTCTGCCTTACCCTTAAGGATCAATGGAATCTTCACTGATCACCACTTTCAATCTTTGTAAACTCTATAGAATTCCCAGGGGAGAGGGGAGATTGTTGTTTATTTTGTTTGCAGAGCCATGGATCAAGTTCAGGGCCTCACACGGCAAGTCATATGTTCTCTTTACCCCTGAGCCTTATCATATCTCTGGCCCTTATAGGGCTTTCTTTATTGCTCTTCACTTATAGCCCTTTATTTACATCCAGTCATTCCTATATTCCCTGAGCTAACATTTCCAACTCAAACTTGAATTCTAATAGTAAATATCATTACCTATGCCACTTGTACATGAAGTTCAAATATTTTTAAATTACCTTTAATTTCTTCTTATAGAATGAAGACTGACTAGTATATTTTAGACAAAGTAAAGCTAAAAATATCAATGCCTTCTTCAAGTACACTTGAAGAAAGTAGGATTTATGAATAATTGAAACTTAAATGCAATACACTCAACACAAAACTGTGCTGTTTAGTTATTAATATTATTTCCCATCTCCTCTAGGTATAAATTCTCCACAAGCTTTAAAGAAAATTCTTTCCTTGTCTGAAGAAGGCAGTCTGGAGCGTCACAAGAAACAAGCTGAAGACACAATATCCAATGCATCTTCACCTCCCACTTCTCCGCAAAGTTCTCCAAGAAAAGGTAGAACTCCAACATTTGCCATTTTCCATGATGACCGTCAGTACTGGCCAGGTTTAATAAACTCCAGAACTATGCATCATTTTCTATATTATAGGTCATTTAAATGATCTAATATATAATACTTAATGAATTTTCTTTTCAGTTTATAAACTAGAAGTTTTTTTAAATTGTACTATTAGTCATGTTAAATCTGAAAAAAAATGCCTTTCAGAACTACATTTTTTATCAGAAGCATGAAAATAATAATTATGTCAAGTTTTCTAACTTAAGTTTAGGTCTATAATATTAAGCATAGCAGAAGAGGGTCTAAGAACCTAAGAAAAAAACACCTTCCTGATTTATTTTTTATTGTATGAGCACGGGTCTTGATTGCTTCTTTTTTTTTGGCTGTCTATTTTTAAAGAGACAAACAATTTTGGATAGTCAAATTGCCCTTTTGTTGCTGTTGATTTTTCAATATTATTTACTGTATAACCTTTCAGATTACTTTCTCCTCCTACCCTATAATGGGTATAGTTTCTTTTTTATATACAAACTAAAAGAGATTACTAGATGGGTAGGTTTAACTCTTAGAAGTGATGCCCTTTTCTGCTTTGCCTTTTTGGCATCTCAGAGACAAGTGCATTTATGGGGTATCAGTTTCTACTACCCTTAAGTGGATACATCTGAATTCTTTTCTCATCCTGTTAGGTGGCCATCAGCTGAGATCTTTTGGCTCCGGGCAGTTGGACTTAACCAGTTCCTCCTCTTCTCTTGGAAGTGAGAACAGTAACAAGAATAACAATGCACCATGGACCTATGGGATAGGTGGGGTTTATAGAACCAAAAATGGTGTAGAAAAGAGAGGGATTGCATCATTAAGAAAATCTCCCCAGAATGATTATTTTTCTAGAGATGGAGTTTTTGTTTCTGAGTTCACTGTTTAGGGTGTGCTTTGAACCTTGTCTGTCAAAACTTTTAGTGTTGTCTGTAAAAAGACAAGAGCACATTAAACTTTATCAAGACCTATGTACTTCTAAGAAATAAATCAGGAAGTAACAATTTCTGGAAAGATAGGAAAATACTATTTAGATTCTCCAGATTTTTTTTTTGGGGGGGGGGTTGGTTTTTGGGTCACACCTGGCAGTATTTGGGTTACTCCTGACTCCATGCTCAGAAATCGCCCCTCCAGATTAAATTTTAAGTGTATGAGATTTTTACATTTATTGCTACATTTATATATATACATACACAGACACACACACACATTCTCACTCATTCCTAGCTCCTATCACCAGTTGACTTATTCTATGAAGAATTTAGACGTGAAATGAAGTTCTAAAAATTGCAAGGATTGGTATGTTTGGGGAAATATATACTTTAAAATCCAATTGGGATTATTCTTCATAATTTCATTTGTGTAGAATCAAAGTAGTATTAACATGCAGGAAATTCCAAATACTAGAAAAGTGCCATGATTTCTTTTACACTATTTTTTTTCTCTAACTTTCACTAGGAATTTAAGGTTCATTTGTGTAAAATTTTGACTAATAATAAGTGATCTGGTTTCCACAAGTAAAGTAGCTGTTTCCTCACTTCAGTGATGATATCATTGGCCTACATTTTCGGTTTGCTTCTTGTAGACTTCAGGTTTTTTTTGTTGTAAAAGTGTCTAATTAATATGATTGTGTTTCCCTTGCAGGCTACACTTTGGCTCCTAGTGGTACTGTGGATAATTTTTCAGATTCTGGTCACAGTGAAATTTCTTCAAGATCCAGTATTGTCAGCAATTCTTCTTTTGACTCAGTGCCAGTCTCGCTGCATGATGAGAGGCGCCAGAGGCACTCAGTCAGCATCGTAGAAACAAACCTGGGTGTAGGGAGGATGGAAAGACGCACCATGATTGAACCTGATCAATACAGCTTGGGGTAGGTGGCTATTAGAACAAGTCCTTTCTTCAAAATTTCTTGTAGATTCTCTTTGTTTTTATAATGCCTAAAAAATTTTAACCTGTCCCAATCTGACTGTCACTTTCTAGATTAAGTATTACACTAATTATTAAGAGCAGATTTCTTGAGTTGGGTTTATTCTACGTTAGAACACTATTATTTGAGGGACCGAAGTGGTAGCACAGTAGTAAGGTATAGTTTGCCTTGCAAGCAGCTGACCCAGGATGGGCACAGGTTTGATTCCCAGCATCCCTTATGGTCCCCAGAGCCTGCCAAGAGCAACGTCTGAGCACAGAGCCAGGAGTAACCCCTGAGTGCCACCAGGTGTGACCCCCCCCCCAAAAAGGACACTATTATTTCATATAAAAGCTAAAGGGGAACTTTATGTTATATTACAGCTTGAGTTACTTCCCAAAATGATCAAATTATACTTTAATAAAACACATCCTTAAAAGAAAAATGCTCGTTATAAACAGTTGCTTTATTTTAAGGTAGGAAATGGTATTTTCACTTCATTAATAATTTTGCATATGGTTTTTTTCTATCTCTATTTCTTTTGACTATGTAGGTCCTATGCACCAATGTCTGAGAGTCGAGGCTTATATGCTACAGCTACGGTGATTTCTTCTCCAAGCACAGAGGAACTTTCCCAGGACCAGGGTGATCGTGCGTCACTTGATGCTGCTGACAGTGGCCGTGGGAGCTGGACGTCATGCTCCAGTGGTTCCCATGATAACATACAGACCATTCAGCACCAGAGAAGCTGGGAGACACTTCCATTTGGGCACACTCACTTTGATTATTCAGGGGATCCTGCAGCCTTATGGGCCTCAAGCAGCCATATGGACCAAATGATGTTTTCTGATCATAGCACAAAGTACAACAGGCAAAGTCAAAGTAGAGAAAGTCTTGAGCAAGCCCAGTCCCGGGCAAGCTGGGCATCTTCCACAGGATACTGGGGAGAAGACTCAGAAGGTGATACAGGCACAATAAAGCGAAGGGGTGGCAAAGATGTCTCCATTGAAGCTGAAAGCAGTAACTTAACTTCAGTGGCCACTGAAGAAACCAAACCTGTCCCCATGCCTGCCCACATAGCTGTGACTCCGAGTACTGCCAAGGGACTTATTGGTAAGCTTACTGGACAGTCCAAATCCTGGCTTTATTTTAAATTTAGATTATGTGTTTATGGCTTTTTTAACCTTTTGTTGGTCCACCATTTCCTTTAAGTTAGCATGTGTCAAGATCTTAAAATGAGGGCTGGAGAGATAGCACAAGGTAGGGTGTTTGCCTTCCATGTAGCCAACATGAAATAGACTCAGGTTCGATTCGCAACATCCCATATGGTCCCTTGAGCCTGCCAGGAGTGATTTCTGAGTGCAGAGCCAGGAGTAACCCATGAGCACCATCAGGTGTGACTCAAAAACCAAATAAATAAATGATTATAAAATGTATAAATGTATATGGTAAAGAGTCTAGGATGTCATTATAATCTAGTTTAAATTTACCCCTTTCCTTTTATCGTTGCTGCACTCACATATTTTGGTTGTGGTCTGCTAACTTTGGATTGTTATGGCTCACCAGATCACACACACTTTTGGATAAGCTTTGAAGTTAAAGTCTTCAAGTGCAAGACACATGCTCTACCATTGAGTGATTTCTTGGGCCTTTTATCTAGCTTTTTTACTGTGAAAGACTTACCTGTTCTCACTAGATGCCAAACTTAGTTGACATCCTGACCCTTTCATTTAATGAAAACTGATTGGTGTTCAATTCACCTATGTTATGGTGATGAATGGGGTGTGCTCAACTGTGCTTATTGGTACTGGGAACCAAACTTATGACCTTATGCATGCACGATAGATACTCTGAGAAGACCCCAGGCCCCTGTAAATTGTTGTTGTAAAGGTTGTTGTAAATATTTTGTTCTTCTGACTTATACTTAGAACTTCACACTGCACATTTAAAAAAAAATGCTCTGTTGTTTTTTTTTGTTATGTAAATAAATTATTCTATCTCAAAACAGGTTCTCTGTAGACTGTAAAGCAAAAGAAAGTGACACTAGGACAAAATGTAATAAGTATGAGCTCAGGATTAGGAGTCAGGCAGATGGGGATTAGAATCCAATTTCACTAGCTTTGTGATATTGGAAGTACTGAACAGTGGTCTCATCTGTATAATGACCTTGGTAATTTCTAATGTTAGAGCTGCTATGAAGAGGAAAAGTAATTTATTGAAAACACTGCCTAGACAGTAATTTATAATTACATAAAAGATAGTACCACTTTGCTGTTGTTTCTCTTAGAAGCCTCATATTCTTTTTCTTTCTTTTTTTTTTTCTGGGTGGTTTTGTTTTTTGTTTGTTTGTTTTTTGGTTTTTGGGTCACACCTGGCAGTGCTCAGGGGTTATTCCTGGCTCCATGCTCAGAAATTGCTCCTGGCAGGCACGGGGGACCATATGGGGCACCGGGATTCGAACCGATGACCTTTTGCATGAAAGGCAAACGCCTTACCTCCATGCTATCTCCCGGGCCCCTTCTGGGTGGTTTTGGACCACACCCGACAGTGCTCAGGGTTTACTCCTGACTGTCTGCTCAGAAATAGCACCTAGCAGGCATGAGGGACCATATGGGACACCGGGATTCGAACCAACCACCTTTGGTTCTGGATCGGCTGCTTGCAAGACAAACACCGCTGTGCTATCTCTCCGGGCCCAGCCTCATATTCTTTTAGTCTTGTTGGGAATACATTATAGGATGGCAGAGTGAAAAATTCTACAGCGTATTATTACATTAATCATATTTATTGGGGTCAGAGAGATAGCACAGCGGTAGGGCATTTGCCTTAGACACAGAAGGATGGTGGTTCAAATCCCGGCATCCCATGTAACTCCTGAGCACTGCTGGTGTGACCCAGAAAAATGAATCATATTTATTTAAAGGGTAGGGAAGTTGTAGCTATTTTGCCATATAAATAGTTATGGGTGTTTTCAAATTCTATATCCTTTCAAGAGGAATTAGGGAATAACAGTTAATACATTTAAAGTTGTAATACTTTTTGCATCTACACCCAGCGGTGCTCAAGTGCCTTGTCTGATATACACTATCTTTCCAGCCCAGTTTGCTTTTATTTTATTTTATTTTATTGCATAAGAAGAAAATGAAGAATTTCTAAGTAGAAAGCACACTTAGTTTGGAAAATTCAAGGAAATAGTTCCCAGATTACTTCCTCATTTAGGTCATGAACTTAATATGAATACAATTTACACATAGTTTTAGAATATACATCATTTTTTCCAAAGTGAGATTCAGTATCTGCAAATAATATAGGATTGCTTCTCAACCTAACAGAGGTAAAGAAAGGCCCATTTTAGAATAGCCTTCTATGTCCTGGGGGAAGAGAAAGAGGAAAGGAACTTTGACGAAGCTCTACCAACAGAACCCAAGCTTCAATTTTTCAGTAAAGCCAAGGTTATGACTATTGTATGAGTTAAGTTCAAGTTAAATTTACTGAGATTACGTAAAGCTTTCCTGCAGTTATTCTAACATAGAGGTGACCGTGGTAAATAAGAGGCTTAGTTACTACCCACTTTCTAACCACAT